>JACMIJ010000730.1:0-16104 GCA_014805365.1 Koerneria luziae
CACTGTTTGACAACTTCGGCACGTCTCGCCAATGGCGATTTTGATACTCAAATACCCATGTTACGTTGAAATACACAAAACTCTTCGCACATTCCATTAGCGCAAAATAGGCCGTTATCTATAGCTTTTGTACGTACAGTCACTTGCCAAAATATTTGGATAAGTTGAGGAAACAGCAAGTGAGCACGTGCAACATTCACAGATATCGGCCTATCTTGCGCTAATGAAATGTGTATCTTCAAACGTTCAAACGTGCGAAGAGTTTTGTGTATCTCACTTTTCAGGGTATTTGAGTATAAAAATCGCCATTGGCGAGAAATGCCGAAGTTGTCAAACAGTGCGCAGGAATAGCACCCCAGAAGCTCCCTCTGGCTCCATCTGAAAAAATCCACCGCACTGCTACAAAACAAGCGGAAATTGTACCAAACTTTGAGTGCGTTCTTTGGGCTGGAAACCAACTTTTTTTGGTGGCACTCCGTTGGGATTTTTTTCAGACGCTCTGTACAAATATCCGATAAAATATCCGAATTGCAAACGTGTGCAAACTTTCACATCACACTCAGTGATTCAAGAACAACATAGGTAGTGACACCAAACTCGGAGGTGAAGTGCCCTCGACACTAAACTGATTCGATTCCACCACTCAATCACTTTTGAACAGAACTTTTGGTGTCGCCACCCTCCTCAAAGGGTCACCACAGTGTTTTTGAATCACTGAGAACAGTACAAGCTTGTGAAATGACATACACAGAAAAAAACCCTCAAACAATCTTTTGTGCTGGAGTGTTTATATCAATCATTTTCTTAATTGGATTAAGAAATACTTAAGGCTGAAGAAAATGAGTGTTTTATACACTCCGGCACTAGTTAGGCTTACTTTTCTCCGAGTTAAAAAGAATCATAACAATAAGATTTGATCGCCAATCGGATACTTGTACAGAAAGAGCCAGTTATCCCAATAGAATAGAGGATACTTATCCAGGTGGTTCGCATGTCGGCGATGTGCACATGTAAAGTTCTCATAATAAGCACACAACTTTCAACAGAAACAATGGATAAACGCAAACAATAACAATGAAACTTAAAGAGTCACAACAAATCACTGGAATCACTCAACAACAGCCGTGATAACAATCGCCCCTGTGAAGGAAGAAGGCTAATCAATGTTGTCCAACAATAACTATCATTTGTTTAAGCAATTACCTTTTCCTTCAACTTGAGCACATGTCATGGAGGCAGCAATAACAATCGGAAACACGTTCAAAATGACCCAAAACAGATAATAGAACTCTTCAAGCCAGATTTGACAACATACTTGTAACAATATTGAAGAAACAAAACACTAGTATCACAGTTGAAGAATTGGTCAGCTCGCAGGGTTCTCCTTCTCGCCCCCTTCCTCCTCCTCTGCTTCGCTCAACGTATCCAATGGACCGTAGTTCTCCACCTGAAGAGTAACGCATAAACACCGAAGAACTATTTCAAGCCGAACCTATTAATAAATTTGGCTCTATACATCTTCATGAACATGCTTGAAGACATTATTGTTAGAAGACTGTTAGACTTCTTATTGTTAGAAGATAATCCAGCTGACAGACAGACTGTAAATATAAATTGTGCTCATACTAGCACAAACTACAAGAAAAATGTATCTTTCAAAGAAATACAATGGATATCGGAATACCTTCATATCGTTCAACCCGAGTTCGTCGTTCTGCTCGAACGAGCGCGTGTAGTATTCCTTCTTCAATCGCGGATCATCCAACGGTGCCGTTAAAGACTATATCAAACTTATTTCGGAGGAGCATTCAAATGCAACATTCATTTTTATAAACCTCACTATATGTCTCGTTCTTCGACACATTATACATAAAAGCGGCAAACAACCATCGGTTACCATTAACTTCTGAGCAGTCATTACGATATGTTGTACTACCCAGAAAAGGAACACAAGCGTAGTGCGAAAGAAACAGCTACCGTACCTGAATATAGCTGTTGCCGGCCGGATCATCGAGGATTACTGTAATCGGTCTCCTCAACGCAATCACATCATCGAAGGCCTCCATCAACACATCCATCTTCGATTTCTCGCCTACAATTATGTTCGTTGAGATTTTTTTTAAAGTTATGCGATAGCGTAAAATAGCACATGTCCTTATGATAATTTTGGATTTAAATACTTGAAAACAGAGCAAATCGTAAAATATCTGCGAATCGATTCCACAGTCAAGTAACAACTGCTGTATATCGATGCCCATGACCTACCATCTTGTGCCGAGTCTCCACAGAAGAATTTGGCCTGTTCCTGGAGTTGTTCCTTGGTGGCCACGAGCAGTCCTTCCACTGTCGTGAATCGAGAACACAGGGCACCCGGACCGACCTGAACAGTCACGTCATTACCATTTCCAATCCGGGCAAACAGCATAAACATAGCATTGTCAAAGTCGTATTCATATCTGACAATCTTCTTCCTCCTTACACCATTCCCGTTCATTATACAGGATCGGTGCATTCATTGGTCTTGTAAGGAAGTGAATAATTGAACACACGCTGTGCTTGCAGTTCGAACAACAAAAGCTCACATCGAGCTCCAATTCGGGCAGCGACATGTGACACGTATCCGACTTCAACACATCGCGGGCCAGATCGTACGGCTAAAACACACCCATAACGACTGGAACAAAACATGATTTGGCTACAATTTTTTTTAGAACCAACCCAAATTTTGTTTATGTCACAAAATCGAGTAAAACCCAAAAAAATTATCAAATGAAACACAAAAAGTCCCAGCCCTGGCTCACACGAACATAAATTAATTGATTCAAAACAGCCTCAAAACCAAATGATAATTTTTCCATCTTCTACCGTACCTCCTTCACTTGTACTTCCAATCGGCATCCGTGGTCTCGAATGGCTCCGCCCGATTTCACTTCATTCGTTCGGTTTCCGCAGAAATCACAAGATGTCGACATGACGATTACCGTATCGAAGTACGGTATATCTGAAGCAGCACAGTAAGTTCGGTTCGAGCGAGAAATATTGTGGTAGGAACGAAATTTGTGCTTGTACAAATAATGGAAGGCCTTATTGAATGTTCTGTGAGTGAAGGAACAACATGCTGCTGTTCATAGCAAGGAATAGCGAAGGGACAAAGGCACTCACCGGTGGGCTTCATCAGAGTCTCACAGGGTCGACCACAGTTCGGGCAGTCCGTATGGAATGTCAGCACCTGAAAAAGGAAATAAGAATTTTGGAATAAACTACTATAAAACAAAACCTTTTGGTTACTGAAAAAAACAAATGATAAGAAAGAAAAATACCGTACCTCCGCTTTGGCATCATCGTACGACTTGAATGCCGGCGCGCTCTCCGTTGTCTCTGCTCTGAATGTACAATTATAGCTCGAAAATCGAAAAAAACACAAGTATTTGCTTACTTTCGTAGGGTGAAGCCACTATATAACAATGTTACGCAGTGGGCTTTTGCTTTTGTTCATTGCAACACGAATGCTGTCTGGCAAAAACAACTAACAATAAAATGTTCATCAGGACACTTGATTAGTTAGTTACCAGTGACTTATAAGGAGCTCCATTATTATGATTTGCTCATATAATAATGACAACATGTTGCAGATACTAATTCAATGTTTTTGACAACTAAAGTAATCGATAACAGTGACAAGGACGTACTCATCGTCGTCAGCCAATCCCAGCAGTTTCCTCTCCTCGAGGTCGCGATGATAGTGAGAGACGATGCAACGGGGATCCACGTGCAACGGATTCGGGTTCTGAAATAGGAAGAAAAATAACTCACACTACCAAATTACAAAACAGTTTCTCTTCAAACATGACCATACTTCTTCTATTGATGAGATAGACGTTGACACACAATTTGCGATTCGTTAGTACTACCCATTGTGCATAGCTGACAGACTATTCAAAAATATTTATCATATTGTAACGCCCATTTCGAAAACTATCACAACCATGTTTCAGGACCATTCCGCATGCACCGATAAGGGGTTCGATATCGTAGTTGATCACTAACCTGTATAAAACAGTTGCCTGTCGGGTCGTGCAATTTGAGTGTCCAGGGTTCCTCCAACTCGCGCATTCCATTCAATCTCTTCACGAATGCGTCGATCTTCTCAGCCGACTCCGGGTCCACGATACGGCGACGCGGCTGCAACAAAGATCATATAAAACATATGACATCTAAACATTTAACTACAATACACAAATAATATTGAGAATAAAAATAAATAAACAGGAACATTTGAACAATTAAGATAAGAAGAAGACTTCAACTGTGAATGAATACCTAACACTGTCGTAATTATTTCAGTTTTTATCCGGGTTGGACGCGAATGTATGTACGAACTATACGTTTACACAAATGAAATAAGCCAATGACAATGACAAAGACAGAACCTGTTCAGACTCCAGCGCCGACGCCACTCGTTCCAACACTCCTTCCACGGTGGTCACCTCTGTAAGTGATAGAAAATTGTACTTATTCATTTAAAACAAACAATATTTCATAAAAAAACTTATTATCAGGCTTTGTCAGCTATCCTCCATCAAACAAAGCAACATGATAATTGTTTTAATATCTTCTTAACAGAACTGAAAGTAGTGCATTGTCGTGGAATTCATTCCACGATTGAATCTCCCTTTCCCTTTGTTCATTCACAACTCATTCACTTCCCTCATCAGTCTCGTCAGTGAGTGGCAAGTCCTCCTTTCCCTCCCCTCATATCAAGACCCCGACCGTTGTGTGTATCCTTTATAATCACTATTACCCAATAAAACTATCTAACAAAGACGTTCCCGCGTGGCACCGGCATTCCCGGCATAGGCGAGCAACAACAATACAAGTTTCCCTGCAATCTACAAATACCCTGCCAACACTATATTCTTCTCTTCAGCATGATACAAACGCTATTATAAATAAACATAGTCTATGCCGATTTTGTACTATAATAGTTAACAGAATGCTGCTCACCGGCCGGTTGGCTCTTGGCGGGAATCGTGAGTTCGACCTCGGGGACCTCGATGGAGGCATACTCCGATTTGACCAACTGCCGACGGAGATCCGCCTGCTCCTTCACTTTCAGCACAATCTCCGTCCCGTGCTCCTGCATACATTATTATTCAAAATACGGTCTTGGAGACAAGATACAAGTGAACAGCAACAACAGTTTCATATCAACAATTGGCCAAATGAAGCCATATTTCTACTTTGAAGTCGTAACAGTCTCCATTTTTCCAAAGAAGACACTTACAGTACCTAATATCGAGCTCTCACATGTACCAGCGTAACTCGTTTCTCTGGTTTGGGTAACTTATGTCCTTTGTTTTGAGTTAGTCATATACCAAAGAATAAAATACCTGAACAGCTTCCCCCGACTGTATTTCATTGTTCTTGAATCCACAATGTGGACATTCGAATGACATGAGGATGACAGCCCGATAGTACGGTATTTGCACACACAGAAGGCGGGTCGTGCCCTGCAAGTAGAAGGTGACATGTCAATGTTGAACGAAAAAAAGAAAGGGCAGCATATGAAGGCGCTTTTGTGTTGCACTTAATATATTATGCGTTCACAAAAACCAACAACTTAGTTAGTTTCGCGTAAATCTTTTATTCTGCAAATCAGAAGGCAAAGTATCGTTTTTTGGATGATTTTCTTAGACCATATCTTGCAATTAGAGGTATTTACTTCTTTTTGACTTATCTTCAATTCCAAACAACTAGTTTTGTAAGACACGACGTACATTTTCCTGGCAGTTCATGCACATCGATTCGATTTCCATTGGTCTCTGTTCCTCGGAATCAGCTGACAGTGCTTGATACACCGCATCTGGGCCCGTCGCTGCCATTCTGAGAGAGCACATATTGATACTAATATTCGCGAACAGTTCGATAAAATTCACGATACAATTTCTTGTATTCGACACTCCCATGGAAAATGTTGGAAAAGAGAGAACACTTTGCTCGTTTCGTCGTTTTTCAGTTTCAGCACGTACGCAGTCATGCTATTGCTCATAAACAAGCTCGCATCTCCCACCGAGGGACTATTAATGTGAGCACCCAAACAATAACCTAAACAGCTACGACAAAATGCTTGTACCCACAATAAATACAAAAGCAATCACCAAGTTAATATTTAGGCGCAAGAAAAGAACGAAAAATAGCCGCGAAGCATCAACACCATCTAACTTTCAACAATAACTACTCAAAAATGCGCAAATGTGAAAATTCAAACTCGAGGAAGCAATAATATTTTGTTAAATATTTCAGACGAATGATTGCACAAATAATTTCCGTGATTTGTATGTTCAGATATAATCTCGTTCGATGGCAACGCATTATCAATTAACAGCATCATTGTAAAATAACTTTATTTTCATAGCAAATAACAGCAGAATTCATCAACACTAACACTAATAAATAAACCAACATTACAGTATTACTTAGGATAACAATAAGATGTACGGAACGTGGAAGAAACACGATATAGTGTTATAGTAACAAAGAAGATACAACCCTTCCACAAGTAGAAGAGATGTGATTACGGGAAGTGCCTTGTATTAACATTCGTAAAAAAATGAAACCGAGAGCAACCATCGAACAGCTTCAAAGACGGCTTCTCTTTGAAATTCGTTCACAAAAGTCATACCATTCATTTTTAGATTCTCCTCACTTTTAGCCGCTTCATTGTACAACAAGAGAATTTCCAAAACATAAACCTTAGAAAACGGAGAAAAATACAACCACTCGTCGGGAATCAGTTCAGGAAGTGGTCAACTCAGAACTTGAAGTCCTTGTACTTCTTGCTCGTCGACGCTGCCTTCTTCTGTTCTTGCGCTTTCCGTTTTCTCTGAAAAGGATTGAAAATTGATGATATAACAGTTTCAGTTGTAATATAAGCGTCGCCCGTTTCCCTACTTAAAAGTATTGTGATTCCGCCCTTGAAAGTGGTATTTCGGTGGAAGCACCAAATTTTCGCCGTTTTGACGATGGAACATCCACCGAAAATCCCCGGTGTGATCACCGTGCATATCCGTGCTTTGTGGTGGAAAACTACCGAAAACAATACTTTTAGTAAGCAGTACGTTCTCGCAAAACATACGATGATCTACACTAATAAAAAGTAAGACACAAAAGAGAAGAGGACGTACATTCTGCTTGGCGGTGTGCTCGGCGACCATATCGGAGAAGTCCTCCTCGTCGTCGGCCTTCGCCCTCTGTTGTTTCCTGAGTTGTTCCTCGTACTTCAGTTCGAGTCCCCTCTGGTCGCCGAGGTCGATGTCCTCCGGATTCAGTGTCACCTCCACGCCGCCCTCGTTCATCGCCTGCTTCTTCTGCAACAAAGAGAATCGACTCAGGGGGATCATTAGCAACAGTAACAAAATCATGTTTGAATCTTCCCTTAGGAAACCAACTGTACCCAATTTCCAAGAACAACGGGCGATACTTTAAATAAACAACGGTAAAACGAGCCCAACGTTTGCCAAATTTCGAAGTGGAAAAATTGCATTCCGTCACGTAATTCTCTGGACTGCACTATTCATAAAGAATGAGGTAAAGTGTAACTGCCACTGATACGAATTTCCTTCGCCCATAATATCAACAACGAACCGCGAGATCGTAGACGTGCGTGGATCCCATCATCTGTCCTCCCACACGGTCCACTCTCTTCTCGGGAATGACGTGATAGGCCACGCCCACTGCAGGAGTCTCCGCACCCGTCGAACTGTAATTACACATAATACAAGAGCTATCGTAGCCATTGAATTAATTTAATAATAAAACTATTGCGACAAACGATTTTAACGCGCTTGTCATTATCGCACTTACAATGAACTGAAGGAAAAAGGAAGAAAGAAGAAGATAAATATATAACTGAGAGAGAGAGAGATAGAGTGGACGATAGACTGAAGACGAGGTACGAGGAGAGAGATACAATCGAGGATGTGTAGACGATGAGAGAAGCCGTGGGTTTCAGATAGACCCAGGCTCAGAGATGTGCTCGCCCAAGGTCCCCTGCTTTGTCAGTGCAAGGGGACCGCCACGCGGAAACGCTTTATTGTGAGAATGATCATAATAGTTGTGATCGGGGCGTTAAAAGTGAGAGGGTAATTGGATTACAAGGAGTGATGACGCAATTTTGCTTCATCAAGAATGGAATTCTTGACAGAACAGTACAGGTATGATGTATCAAAGATTTGATACATGTACTTTCCACCCAATCTAATAGTTAAGAGAATATTAAAAAGGTGTAAAAAAGACAAGTTAATTAAGATTCATGGGCGTTAAGAAATACCTCTCATCGACCCTCTTGCCCTTTCGCAGTTCAATCGTATCCGGTGTCTCCACTCCAGTCGGCACTGCCGATGAGATACCTGCACAGCAAACAAATCAAAATAACACTAATTAACAAACATTTAATATCTTTAAAATGCAGTGTACTATACTACTTACTACTTATTGATATTTGCTCTTACAAAGTACTATATACTTTGTAAGAGTAAATATCAATAAGTTCATCACAATTTAGGCAGAACGAAACAACAAGGTCGTCAAAGTTATAGATCGACGCAGTAAAAAACAAGAGAACCGTTCCTCGAATAAGCTATTATACTTCTTTGAATTTTAGCCACTACAATAAATACTTTGCTCCCTTGTAGCAAACTTGGTAAATTTGTCATACCCGATGGAGTAACGAATCCTTCCGTCATGGGTGTCTGGATGCCCTCCTGGTCGGCTGCCTCCGCTTCCTCCTCATCCTAGAACATTTCAATAAATTATAGACTCAAACAGTAACATAAAACAGTACATTAGTTACAAAAGTAGAGACAAGTATAATATTATAGTTTCGCACATACACGAAGTATATCAATCCCCTCTACAATCTACCATGCCTAGTCCCTCTAAGTTCCTCCTCCCACTCTGTCCCTTCTCCCCACCTCTTCTTCCTCCTCGCTATCAGTGTCGCTTTCCTGTCCGAGTTCTCCCCAATATCTTCGGTCGATGCGAGACTCCTCCTCCAGATCTTCTTCTGCATGAATCTGCAAAACAAAAAGTAAAGCACACAGTAAAATTAACCTATAAAGTACAGTATTGCAGCGACAAAAGATTTATCCAGCTTCACTCTGTTCTTAACACTATTCCATATCTTATTGCTAGCAGAGATACGACGCATACCTCCAGTCCGAACACATCTCCGTACAACGGCTTTCCATATTCGTCGACTGGTGGTTTTCCCCACCCACCAGCGTGATATCCGAATGAGCAGCCCTCCGGGATCGGCGCCGATAGACCTGCAAATATCGATGGCTGTGACCTTATTGTTAGAAATTATAGAATCATATCGAAACTAGGATAAAGGAGACATAGACATCTAATCCATACTCAGTTGGTTCTGGAACGCTACACATTCCAGAACCAATTTTGGCAAGTACAAATATGAAAAACAACAAACATTAACTATCAGGAAAGCTGTACCTTGAATCTTGAGAGTGGGGTAGCTGGGGGGTGGTCCATATCGTTGCATGGCAATCAGCCATGGCGGCGGGAACTTTTGTGCATTCTAAAAAAAGAGTATTTATGAAAATAGAAAAATCATCAACATAGCAACATATTGCTTACAATTAGTGATCTGACCGATCAATAAAATAATACAAAAAACACATGCATGGAATAACTTGGCAACTTACATGTCCGATCGGCATTCCGAGTGCGATTCGCAACTCATCCGACAGGAGACCCGGCTTCTTGTCCCTCATCGCGCCTTCCAACTCCTGTAACACACTTTTTCGTGACCTTTACTACCACAATTCATTTCCAGCACCGAATATGCCAACTGTGTTGGAAGCATTGCTGCATAACTAGCAAGAACTCATGGTTTCAGTGTACCAAAAATCCGAAAGCTTCGTGGAGCACTGAATTTTATAACACTATTGTGTTTTATTCTTCTGATGCTGTCTGAACAAGAGTGTTGCGGGCAATGCATTCTCCTTCTCCATACCTTCCCCTCGAAGTAGAGTTCGCCCATGGACGTCATCCAAGGCTTCGTCTGCCACTTGAAGAACGCGTCGTGCAGTTTCTGATAGTCGATATCGATTTTCCCGAGCTTCGGTCGCGCCCTCTCACGCATTTTCGATTTCAGTGATTGGTGATCCTCCTTCTCCCACAGAGATTCGCGCATTTCCTGAAATTCGCCTATCAAGAACTAGTTTTCCAGTATAAACTAAAAAAAATATTGTAAACCAACAATTAGCATTTGACCAGTAACGTGTTGAAACAGTGTCGCAGAATAAGTGTCAACGCTGGCTATATTAACGGAGAAGGTGAGAAGAAAACATAATGGTTAGTTGAAGCATATCTATGACTGTTCGGATACAAATAGTCTTTTCTTCCAACCAGCCACACAAACCTGGATGCCGGTTCTCTTGATATACTCGGGCAAATCGAATGCCGGTCTCTCGAATCCACGCTTACCAGCCAGATACCTGAAGGGAGCGAAACATCACCATGCAACCCAATTATGATGATACCGAAACCATTACCTCTTTAGAAATTGCATGACTTTATTGGGAAGAAAAATTGTCATACTTCAACTAGCCATCCGAGTAGCCATTGCTGACATAAACCATGTGCTGGTTCAGCACAACTTCTCTTTACTGCCAAATAATAAATACTATGTATCAAAGGTTCAGTATAAGCCAAGACCAACTTTCTCTTCGCATTCCAATGCCGAGGGACGGGAACAGTGTTCCGGTATGCCTTGAGGGAGACGAGGAGGAAGGGATCTCGCGAGGTCACATCTGCCCATTCCACCACATCCGCACGTGGCGTTGACTGCAACAAACAAGTCATGTTGTCAACAGGAACATCCTCCCACATCTCTCTTTCGCTAACTGTACTAGCACACACCAGAAATGGTTCAAATCATAAAATGGTATATAGTAAACAAAAAGATGGAAGAAACCTCTTTGAGCTTGGCCATGCTCGGTTGAAGTGCAAGACGCAGCTTCCGTTTGCTCAATTTCTCGTCCTCCTTGTTCTTTTTCATTTCCTCCTGAATCAGGGATTATTACACAATCAATAAAAGAGTCACAACATTCGCATACCAAAAAGATGTATTTCGGTTTTTAGCAATGCTCCAGCAATGATTCTGCCAATTTCAAACAAAGTACTAATTATAGTACCTGCAGAATCTCTTCGTTGATCGACCGCCCGTCATCCCGGCGGACTTCGGCCCGCGTTTGCACCGGATGCGCCGCAATCACATCCGTTGGAGTAGAGGAAATCTGAAATTAAAAAGTATCACCCTACTCTATAATATTTCATCAAAGTAGAGCAATGTGTCATGAACAGTACGATATATAGCGCACATTGCACGCCGTGTTCTAAAATACGGTGCTTCAGAAGACAAGTAACACAGAAAAATGTCTACAATCAGTATTCGTGTCGTAGAAGTACTACACATTATATCACTATCGTAAAAGAATCCAGTAGGTCTGTGAGAAGAGAAAAAATACAACTCTTCGTAAAACAAGCGACCGTAGATATGCTTATTGTTAGAAAAACCACGAAAACCTACTCGGATCACCAAAAACATACTTGGAACTCTTTGAATACTTGGGCAAAGTAGCCAAAGTTTGGATCGCTGGCGTCAATCTCAGGTGTCGCAGCCACATATTCGATGTCAACATCCAAGTCATCAGCGGTCTAAATAAAAGGATGAAAACAATATAACCACGAAAATGTAAAACATTGCACGCAACCGCATTCTAGAAGTACCCGTTTGTGAACCTAATTGTAAGTTTTCAATAAGCACTCCTTTCTGGCATCATACTTCATAGAGTCACCCCAACATGAAAACATGACATGTTGTTGTATGACCGCGAACCTCTTTCTTCTTGGCGTCGGACTCGATTCCACTGTCCGTCGCCTCCCCGCTCTTCTTCTCTGTTTCCTTCTTCGCCTGTGTCGGTTCCTTCTTCTTCTTCGACAGGTTTTTCTTCTTGTTCTTCAATTTCTTTCGTTCCAATTCCTGAACTTGTTGAGTATGTTTGCCCAAAAAATGTGATGACTAGGTTAGGTCAATCAAGGAAAAACAAGTTTTAAAAACCCATAATTGTAACAACCATAGCATATAAACCTCAAATAACCACTGTAACGGCATAAATGTGGAGTCGTTGTTTGCCAAAAATTAAGGCTTGAATGGCTTACAACGAAACTAATAATACATCCAACTGCACCAGTTTAGGAATTTGTCTTTGTTACCTGTTGTTGTTTCTTCGTTAATTGCGTGGTTTCTTCCTCATCAGAACTTGATTCATCGGGACGAGTTGTCATTTTACCTGCAACAATGTTCTTTAGACAAAAAAATGGACTACAAACCATAAAAGGGACGGGATAAGTTGGCTCTACTTTGATTTTTAATTTGTCAAATCCGTGGCAGCACAGCGTTTAGAAGCCGCCAATTTAGTAACTTATGTTGTATTTTTAGACAAAGCTATATTTAAAAGAACAAAGACGACACAGGTAAATCCGGATCGGCGTGGAAACAGTGAAAACAGATTCGAAACGAGGGACGGTTTCAAGCCCGCACGCGCTCGCACACACGCAACGCAAGTCCGCTCGAGCACACAAGTTGCGCGTAGGTCAGCCAAAGGCAAAGATCTCATTGTTAGTACGGAACAATCCTTCCGTTTTTGGTTAAGCAATCAGCCCGTAAACGAGCGTATACTGCGCGAATGTTGCCGGCTTTTTGTTGGACTGTTGCCCGTAACCACAGTCCAACCCGCAAACGGGGAAAACTTACTGTACTAGATGTGGAGAATGCGCTGAAGACAATCGTGGAGTGCAATGTCTTTACATTCAATAACCATCTATGGATAGCCACGATGACTCTGGCAGTGTAGCCTCTGACAACGAGAGGCATAACAACTAATTCGGAAAACTTATTGTTAGGTATTGTAAATAAGACTTGAAACGGAGTTAGTGAAAGGGGGGGGGAGGGTAAAGTAATGTCTTTTGTTACCTTCTCTGCAATTCTTATTGTTAATGATAACACAAACCACCTCATTAGGAGGGGGCACAAGAGAATTCTCTACATGTTAGTCAGCCTGTCGGCTTTTTTCTTGAGTTCGTCGCACAAGAGATGATGATTTTGGTTGAAAACATAGGTGCAAAACGATTATTATATCTACGTGCTGCTCAACATATCACGTTCAGTTTATCCTGGTTGTATAAGCATATAGAATGACGACGATTTAATCGTTTAGTGCTCCTCAGTTCGTGGGCACATGTATGACATAGATCCTGTTGCTCACGTCAGTGCACAATACCAAATTTTCATGTGATACGAAAGACTTTGCTCTGTAATTCCAGACTGGCTGAAGTAACTCAGCCTTGGTATGATGCGAGATCATGAGTTCGGGAACATTAATCAGACGACAGACCATTTCTCGGGTTTTCTATTACTTTTACAGGACAGCCATGTCTTATTGTTAGAACGAACTTGTGCGCACTCTTCCCACACTTGGAAATTAGGTCCTTCCTGTTTTTCTATAAGATTTTTTTTACGTTTGACAACAAAAGAATCAGATGGTTACACACGAGACTCTTGTTACCCCTTGTCTTTCAAAAATAGCAGGTTTTGTTTATTCAGTAAAAAAACCTCGTCATTTCTACTTTTGCTGACGCACATACTTCCGTTCATTACCTGCATGAAATTTATGCCATGGAGCAAGTTTTTATGCATGGATTAGACCGTTTGTGATACGTGAGCCACCTCAAACTGCGCATAAAGGAAATGCAATGAAGTCCTGATTACTGTAGCGGAATCAACAACTAACAGGTAATGCTAGCAATTGGTAGGCGAATGTTCTTCCAAGAACATATGTGTTTGTTTTCCCGATTCTTATTCCGAGTAGAAGTTGCTTGTGTGAAAGATTTTCGACAGCGTTACTCGTCAACTCAAATGGCATGAGCGAACAAACGTTTATCATTCATTTTGGCCCTTTATTCCAAGCGGAACAACACGTGCACTCCTTTCTGTTGTTGTTTCCTTTCGTTTTCATGTTCTTTTGTTTCCACAGCTAACTGCATACACCTAACATGAACTACACCTTGCCAAGCACAACTACACATAGAACATCACAGACTGCCGTCTTCTGTCCCTCAACGCTCTTTTCAACATTTCACATAATATGAATGCTTCATGTTCCTTGATCTGCTGAGCTACATGTCGTTACTCCCACGGACTACATGTATGCCAATTTTGAGCTAGAGTGGCTCTCAAAAGAACCATCGGGTGTACTGCGCAACAGTGTAAAAAGTGTGCTTCTGCTGTTGTTGTTAACTGCATGAGTTTCTTAAAAGGGCAATACAATGCACGTCTATGATATAACATTTTCGAGGAATGCTGATAGGCTAACAGAACACATTTTATGTACAAGCAGCTAAATATGGAGTTATGTTTTACGCCCCCTTGCAAAGAGCAAGAATATGGACCAGAACCCATCCAACGAACTACAAAAAAGATAAGAAGACAAGCCAAGTGTCTTGAAATTATTGTAGCCTTAGAGGCAAACAACGGACATCCTATCTTATTGTTAGTATTCACCTATAGAATTGGGGTATGCCTTATTGTGAATCTAATCAGTAGTTATCGGCTTATGTTACCTTCCAGTACTACATCTGATTCGTAAATGAAGGCCGTCTGCCAACAGGGCGCTTTCTCGCAGATGAACGATTTCTTTCTGCTGTTCAAAAAGAAGTCGCTGAACCATAACATTACGAGAACATGACGTTCTCCTGTCTTCTTTACGTCTTCGCACCTTTATGAAGGAAAGTATTTCGCGATGCTTATCAAACGCCCTTTCGTTTTTTACTTGCAAGCTGACGGGGGAAGAACGATTTATCAGAATAGAGAGACGATAAGAGGAGACGGGAGACGGTAGACGATGTGTCGCACACAGCAACAATCCAAGCACTTCCGGAGTCACAAAGACATGTCGAAACTTCCTCTTGCACATATACGCCGCTTCCTCATCAGTGAGAAAGTAACTTTGTGAATGAGATTGAGCAAGTTACTCTCACATTCAACTCTGCGAAAAATCTTACAATTTTTCTGCATACCGTACAATCTCATCAGCGCTGTCTGAGACTCTGTCTGAGTCTTATTGTTAGCCTCTCTCACGACCTTTCCACGCAATGATCACTGTTAGCCAAAGTGAAAATTATTTGCCAAGTCTGAGATCATTTCTTCGCACCGGAAATACCTGTGACACCTTTGTTATTTTGACAGAGTTCTATTTTTTTCTATTTTCCTTGTATGCAAACAAGGTCAACGCGTCGTATGCGATTGATAAAAAGCTGTGTTGTGAATACTGAAAAGAGTGGATAATCTCTTCAATTCTTTTCGCATTACTGTCCAACAACCTATTATAACAAACCTCCATCTTTATTAATTCTCACACAAATCTACAAACACATTGCAATAAATAGAACAAGGCCCATATAAATACAATTGCATCTCTAACAATAAGCACAATGTGTTACAGAGTGGGTCAACTGTGTCATAACAGGGGCAAGTTGTGGCAAACCAATCAAATCTCATACAATACCCTTATAAAAAGAAGAAGTATTTGGCAGAGGAAAAAGGGAGGGATAGAAGAAAAGTGGAAAGAGTTCATGGATAAGAAGTTCGTCCAAGTCCAAGGTTTCCTTTCACAATGCATAGGGGAAATTGTAGCTTGCTTTATCCAAAACCGTTCACCGCTTTTACTTAATCACTTTCCTGTTCATGAAAAAACGTTATAGAAAAGTGAGAGACAATAGGAAATAGAGAGAGGGGGAAAGAAAGAGAGGAAAGAATAGAGATAAAGTCGAACGCGGAGGGTGCTAGAAAAATATGGTCAACATTCCTCTTTGTTCCTCCTTCACATTGTCTTTGATTCCAAAAAACCTGAGCCATTGAAAGTCGGAGATCTGTAAGAATCGCATTGCTTGTTGTCTAATAACAACGTGGCCTTGAAAAACATGACAGAATGAGTAATTAATTGATGGCTACTACAGTAGGTG
>JACMIJ010000731.1:0-16102 GCA_014805365.1 Koerneria luziae
TAAAAATCTCATTGTACAGCGCGGTTAACAATAGCTAGAACAAAGAAATTAGCATAAAATGCAATGCCGCTTTGAACGTGAGGCCGGAGATAGTGAATCCGCGGAGGCAAAATGCACCCTTTTCTTGTATACTTGCCTCGCTCACAGAAATTGCGGGTCTCTTACACACGCAGTTTTGCTGACACAAAACAACGGTTTCGACGGGTCTTCTTTAAATTGTCCAAAAAACGTCCACTCCTTTGCTTCTCCAGCCCACTTTTGTGTCCATCGCATTTAATGTTCATTCCACTCCCTGTCGTTCATTACCACTCTAAATGTAAGAAACACTATATGATATAAGAATCTATAATACTTGCCGATATTGGGCAAAAGTTTAAGGACTATGTAGACTGTTACATTACAAGTGGTGAAAATCATGTAGGGAAAAGTGGACAGAAGGAGTGAGGAATATAACAACAAAAAACACTATAGTAAGCTGTGCTAATTGTAAGAATAAACCAGGATAGTGTGTTAGTATTAGAGACCCGCCACTTCTATGAGAGGCCAGCTATACAAGGATATGTTGATTTCGCCACCTGGAATTGGCATTCAACTGTTTAACTTTCTTGGTATATGGTATGTGAACAATGCCTTACAATAAGTTAGTATTTGATTATGCATGTAAAAATAAGTTATTGCCTATTTATGCTTGTAAGATACAATCATTTAGCGTACTGAGCATCACGAAGCTTCTCGGACAGGATCTCGTGAACCTCCTGGCAACTCCGGGCACGTATGACGTCAGCCAGTTGGAGGGTACAGGTGAGCAGACGGTTTAAAAAAATAGCTGCAATCCCCCAATAATACTTATTGTTAAATTCAAATTCAATTTTATTCCATAGTCAAAAGATATGTTCTCTGATGGACGATATCCTTCCAACGTGGTTCATCAACGACAGTACATCACTAATAATAATGCTTATAATGCAATAATACTTGTTGTTAGTAAGACCAAAATGAAAGAAAGATCTACATTCGCTACAGTCTCCTTCTCCCGTTTCCATTACATTATCTCATCCCCCTGATACGCATGGCAACGGTTCTACATACAATCACCCTGACAGGCAACTCCCCGCTGTTTATACGCTTCATGTTATTCTGTTAGCGTTATTTTGGATATACAATACTAAAAATTGTATTCGATTTAACATTGTCCATTTGCAGGTTTCAACGGCGTTGTGAACCTTCCAGAACCCGGTGGTCTTATCAATACGATTGTCAAGGTAGGCCATATTACAATTGAAAGAAGAAGGATATATCATATTGTATAGTTATTCAGTAAAAATGGTTAAGGGTTAAGAAGTATAAGGCAAAACTCTTATTGTAAGAAAGCATAGCTACTTATTGTTAGTAGCGGGAGATTGGTCAGCTTCGGTTTCTATACGTGCATTACCATACGCTACTGCTACAGGAATGCTTAGCAAACTTCATGTTCCTTATTCTGTAGTGTATTCATGTCAGCTATACTTACATACGTACTCCTCACACACAAATACGTACTTACAATTAGTCGGTTAGCTAGGGCAAGAATAACTTTTTTTCGCACAACTTAGGCGCAAGTGGATTTTCCAGAGTACAAAGTATAATCGCAAACGAATCCAATATTATAACATGCATTTCACGTGATATCGCGTTTCCTTCAATAGTTGGTAATAGGAATTTTGTCGTGCAACACAATGAACAAATGTTTGAACAAAGAACTTTGCATAACTGTGACACAAAAATTTGCATGGATGTAGTTCTCAATTATCATATAAAAGAAAACGGAAGTCACATCATCTTATGTCAAGGCAGTGAAACTTTTGGTTTTCCTAAATTTGCATACCTCATCGTCAAAGGTAGCCCGGTCATTGCTATTGTATGCAAATTAAGTACTGTAGACTGGCGGAAGCAGATTTTATTAGGACAAATAGTTACTATAATACTTATTGTTAGGTTTGTGAGATTACTCGGTTTCAATCTCTGTCGTAAAGTAAGGTTGTCCCGAATCAAGGCTTAATTGCCTGCGGGGGTCCCGAGGAGATCGGAACGTAATCCTATCCTGTAACCGGCTAACTTCATTTGTCGCATTATGTCATGCAATATTAAAGGAGGTTGGAGACCGTCATTTCGAGTGTTTTGTTGACCCGTCACTTTTGTGTTCAGGGAATACACATAAGCAAAATTCCTCGGTAAACCCCGCTTTAAGTGGATTGGTTACTGTATCCCGACGGAAGCAATAAATTCTGATTTTTCGTAACTTCAGGGCAACTGGCAAGCGCAAGTGGACGTACAGAACATCAACAACAAGGTGGTCACGAACCTCAAGCTGCCAGGAAACGCCGACTATCTGTACATCAACTGAAGTAGTGGCAGTACTGTATATTACGTGTACGAAACGTGTATCATAAAGAATTCATATGCCAATTCGTGGGATACAACAACAGTGATGCGTAATCGCAAAGTCTTCAAGAATAAAGAGTCCAAACCAAAAATAAAAGTTCAAAAATAAGATCATAAAAAACAGAAGTCCGCAGACATATCCCTGACTTGTGACCAACCTATAGGACGTCGAAAAAGTTTGTACTAGAAACACTCTAGGAGGTCCAAATTTCCATAGAAACACTTCACAGGATGTTTAGATAACTGAGATTGGTCAGAGTGCAGACATTGTAAGGGAGTAAGAACAAAATTCTTACAATAAGAGACTGCAGACCGGCCGGAATTAGCATACTGTGCCATGGATAGTTAGCAAGCTATGTGCTATAGTTATGGATGTATATAAAGACACAATACATGTGAAGCTTACTCTGAATACCAACAACAAAAAACTAAGATATGCAGATTATAATGTTTTCGCCACACTGGAAAGGACCCCAAACATCCCCTGGTTCCCAATTTCAATGCGCATCCAGTTGAATTGTGTCAAGAAGAGATGCAAAGTGCCACACAGCTGACCTCGACCATTGACCAACAGGGTTGGTACTACCTTTATGGTATGAATAATTATTAGCAGAGTACATATGTATCTTAATTTACAAGTATTTTTTTAGATTATTCTTCGATCTATGCAATACTTCATCTTTCGATCATCTTATATTTGCATCCGACTTATATTTGTCGTTGTTGAACAGTAACTCTTATTGTTAGGTGGCACGAAATCTATATCAAGCCAGTTTCCAGGCCCATGTTAGTTCTGCCTGTGTTCATCTTACTTATAATAATTTGCATACGAGAAGAAAGGGTTCACTCTCCAAGACAAAGGGATATGTAAACTGAAGTACGGCGGAGGTTTTGCTGGCTCAATATACTGTGAACACGTTTGTTATCTAGTTATTTCTCATCCTCCACACTTCTGATGACAATTACAGATATCTTTTTTGCATACCTTCCTTATATTTAATGTCATCATAGCATCGTCGAGGGCTTATTTATATACCCTACATCTATTTGTCATTATTTCACAGCATTTCATGGTTCACATTTGCATATAACCAGTGCACCAGGAACACACGATTTCCCTCCAATACAACAAAGAACACTCTACGGTGCACTGGATAAACTATTATCCTATTTTTTTAACAGAAAAGGAGCTTGAATTGTAAGGAAAGGACTATGCAAAATGGCATACTGTCGATTTAGAAATAGAAATAGGTGTGGCTGTGGGAGTATGCAGTTTGGCCACAACTTGCCTTTCGGGTTCACTCAAACCAGGTTTCATTTATCTCCGAGAGCATCAGCGAGGACGTGTAAGAAGGTGGGCCTCAGCATGAACTAGCAGCAAAATTGGTTCTCGACAACAGAAACCCAAACATCAAAAACTTGGTTTTTGTCCCCTAATTGTAAGATTTGCCTGCAAACGCCTCATTGTCAGCTGTAACATGCATGTTACTGGATTACCTGACTAAGTTCCGTACAAATATGTCACTGTATGAGTACATCTTATTGTTAGAATTACACAAATCTTGTCAATTCTTGTCAACTTCTTGTCAATTACACAAATCTGTCAAAGTGTTCAAAATCCTATGACACTTCACAAGCTTATAAGCCTGTTATGATCTGTGAACAATTTGAATACGCTTATAAAATTGAACATACAGTAACAGTCAGATATTTGTACCGAGTTTTATAAACCAATAGTGATTGGTTCTCGACAGAAACCCCAAACAAAATAACTATGTTATTGTCTAATAATTGTAAAGTCTGTCTACAAAGGCCTCAGCTATAACATATACATACGCTTCAAAAGTGCATGCATAACATGAATACGTATATTCTATAGCGGAGCAAAACGGATTTTGCGCTTATACACATTTTTCTATAAGTAACTTATAAAAATATGTTCGTATAACTAGTGCGGGTGCGATTTTTATTATAAGGGGCACAAAATACAGATGTCCCCTGCCAGTCTCCCTCAGGGCGATCACTGATGAGGCGTGGTTAAAGGGGGCACACGGGGAGAAAGCGTGGCCTGACTTTCTCTCCTTCTCTATCCCTCTCTCTTTCTCTCTCCCACTCTCTTTACCTTCCACCAACACTCTCTTCTGGGCATTTTCCCATAAATGTACGTATACACTTTACACGTATATATGTTAAAAATATACATCTGTTCTCTGCTTCTTTGTGTTCTTTGGTCCCTCTCATGTCTCTCACTCTCTCGCCCAACCCTCTTCAAGTGTCATTTTCGGTTATTTACTCCGCTCGCCGGCTATTTCTTAAGCAATTTCAGGTTGAAGA
The DNA here is from genome assembly GCA_014805365.1 of Koerneria luziae. Lineage (NCBI taxonomy): Eukaryota > Metazoa > Nematoda > Chromadorea > Rhabditida > Neodiplogasteridae > Koerneria > Koerneria luziae. The sequence continues at coordinate 4,756 of JACMIJ010000731.1, forward strand.
TGAAAAAAGCCAAGAGTGAACCAAAAATCGATCAGGAAATCTGCCGCCTGATTAATTTTCCAGTGATCTTGCGCATTTGAAGTGCCCGTGATCAATTCATTCTTCTCTATCATGCAAATCTTCTGACATATTCTTCTTTACATTCTTATTCATATATCCAAGGCAATTGATCCTAAGGCAAATGCGCTAATAGGACAGGACATAGGGGGATTTTTGAAGAAGGGGATTATCTATAAAATGATGGAACTATGTCTTATGTAATAGGCAATAATCGGATGAAGCTAATGATATCGTCATTGGTGAACTTGTTAAATGGGTTATTAAAATATTCAAATTTTTCACAACTCTATGCCGTTCTTCTACAAGCTTGTTACTATGGTCAGTAAAATAAGTTCCTAATTGTAAGATTTCGCATATTTCAGATACTATTGGAGTACTTGACTCTGTTCTGCACAAATATCCAACATATATTTAATTTTGTAAGAGTATTCAAATGTCTAGCAGTTCGCAGCAGGTTGACAAGCCTGCGAAACGGCATGGGTTTGCGAAAAATTGGGTACTTTAGCGAATTTGGAAGAAACCTAGCAATAAGATGTGATCATATAGCGACAGTCGGATACTACACAGAGCAGAATCAAATATGCCAGTTGTATGTAGCAACAGTTGGATATTTGTACAACACTGAGCTAGGTATTTCAATGGTTCCGAGAAGGTTGTTTTCTCTTCAACCTATCAGTCTTCGTTTCTACTTATTCTATTCAAGCAGCACGTGGCATTTTTTGCAGCGAATGATTGGACATTCATCTAAAGGCATGTGTGATATCACGCATTTGGGTTTTGCAATTCATGGTGCGGAGGTGCAACCGTTTTGTGTATTGCTTGCACGCAATTGAAATATTAAAGTGAAGTTTATTATGATAGTATAAGCAGTAATGTTAGTAAAGTAAAGATATTAGGTTGTAACATAAGTCCTGGAAGATTTTTGTTAACAATTCTAAAACTTTCCATTCCTAGTCGATATCGATGAACCAATTCATGGTAGTGAGAGAAGCCTCTATTAGCTTCTCAGTGATGCCATTGCAAAAGCACGCTCTCACTTCACAGCCGAATTATGGTTTCTCTTTCTTCACCCATATTTTGACTCTTTGCCTTCTATGAGTGGCGCAGCGGTTCTTTGGCGATGATCACAGTCGCCAATATCAACGTTGTCTTTGGCGAGGAATCCGCCAACTACTCCACCGTTCATCGCTTGCCTACTCGCATCGAGGAAGGAGATTCAGGCTTCGAAGACAAACGGCGATCCGAAAAGTCGACTACTTCAGAAGACTTTACCATACTCGAAGCCACGAAGGAGAATCCAAAAGCGAGTGTGCGGGAATTGGCGACGAAGATCGGGTGTAGCCATATGACCATCGAACATCGTCTCTCGAATCTTGGATATCGGAACGATGTATACCTCATGCCTTCACCGACGGTCAAAGGATGACCCGACTGTCCATGTGCCAGTCTCTTAACTTTTTCTCCAACAACGAGGACTTTCTGAAGGATGTGGTGACTGGAGATGAGAGTTGGATACTGAACGATGTGGGCGTATACAGAGCCTTCTGGATTCCTCGAGGAGAAGAACCGCCAACTCAGCCAAAACTGGACCCACATTCTAAAAAGGTTTTGCCTTGTTGCTTCTGGGAATCACGCGGTATGCTCTTCAATTAGTGGCTGCCGGATTGTCAGACACTTACATCAACAGTCTACAGTGAACAACTTCGGAAGTTGAAGAAATCAATAGGAGAAAAGCGGTCCAGAAGCACTTTGGTACACCTCTAGCAAGATAACGCTCGACCGCACATCTCTTATGTCACGTAGTACAAACTAACGGAGCTCGGCTGGGATTCGGTTCCCAACCCACCTTATTCTCCTGACCTAGCTCCCTTTGACTATCACTTGTTCCGCTCTCTCAAATCGTTCCTAGCGAAGAAATAATATCCTAAAGTTGATGATGTATTTTTGGCACTCACTGACTTATTCGATTCGCAGACTCCCGGGTTCTGAGAAAAGGGAACCAACGACTTGCCCATTAGATGGGACAAGGTTGTAGATACTTATGGTGATTATGCCGATGATTGAATATGAAAAGCAATAAAGATAGAAAAAGAAGAACAAAAATAGAAAAAATCTTCCAAGACTTATGTTACAACCTAATAGTATGTTTGGAAGCATAACTATGATACTTATTGTTAGTAAGTGAGATTAGTAGGTTTCGGTATAGCTTACTTCGATCTAAACACTACTCAGTTTGGTACGAAATTACCTGTACTTTTGGCAACCGAAAAGCTGAAGCCATTTTGTGCCACAGCCAATTTTTCACTACCAGAGTGTGTTGCCACTGATGGTGGAACATGCAATTGTTGGCTCATTGCTATGAATTGGCATTTTCCGTAGGACTTCACAAAAGGAGAATCAGTGTAATGTGGGCTATCAATCTACTCTGACGCTTCACCTCGCCAACCTTCCTATTGATTCCTCGTGTTCTATGATCTCCGTGATCTCAGCATCAATGCTCACTTCGCCTCCTCTGGCCATGGTTGCCTTTTCCTATCTCTCTCCCTCTCTATCTCTGTTTCTCTCTCTCTCTCTCTCTCTCTCTCTCTCTCTCTCTCTCTATCTCTCTCTTTCTCTATCTCTCTCCTTCTCTATCTCTCTATCTCTCTCCGTCTCTATCTCTCTCTCGACCATCATATGGACCTTTCTATATGTATTGATTTATCAGTTGGCGGTTGGTTTTCGTTTGTTCATTTCATTCTCACTTCACATCCTCTCTCGTGTGTTGCACCTTGCCCCCTTAGCTACACTCTCTTTCTCTCTCTCTAGTTCTCTTCCTCTCTCTATCTCTTTCTCGTGCTCTCTCTCTCTCTCTCGCTCACTCTCTCTCTCCATCTCACTCACTCTCTGACTCTCTCTCCTTTCCATCTTCCTTTTCACCGCACAAATACACACATACACAAACATGCGCGTGTCCTCCCTGCATGCTCCCCTTCATCTTACATTATTGGGTTACTTCTTCATTCTTTCTTTTTGCGTTCACACAAGATTCTACACTGTATTATGCAATGCAGCTACAAACTACAAATGTGTCTGATCTTTTGGACAAATTTTTTTTAAATGCTTACGGACAGCCGGGTATTAGTGTTCAAAGATCAATATATAAGGCAGGTCCGTAATTACTTTTACATGACGCTCCAGAAACTAGAGAAGAAGAAGACTGGCATACACATATTTGTGATTTTCGGAGGTTTATTTGCCAAGAAATTGGATATTTTGGCCATGGCGCGCAATGAGTGGTTTGTCTTACTCGAACGAATGCTTTTATTGCTGCTGTTTTCGTTTTTTCTCTCGATATTCCCGGACGAGCTGGCGCGAAAAAAGCGCTTGCGTGTTTGTGGTGTGTTCTTTTTTTCTGCAGAAATCGTTACATCTTGTTGTTTCCGGTGGTCTAGAGTTTCTGATTTGCATAAGATACCAAAGGTTTCATTCTCTCACCAAGTAAAGGAATATGCAAATTTGAGACTGGTGGAAATTGTTGCCAGCCTCGGTGTAAATTTGCCGTCTTTTGGCACCGAATGATGGAAGTATTGTGCTTCAAGAGCACCTTACATATGTCTTATATTGTCCTTGTGTGTTCCACTGTCTCTATAAAAGTATATCATTGATTTATTGGCTGGAACAGGGTAAAGTTGGAATTGGGTTTTTTTGGGTTTTTTCCAAGCTATCCAAGAATGCCCGATGCCATGGCGAGTTGCGAACACACACACACACACATTGAGCATATTCTCTCTCTCAAAATCGATTTCACTTGATTCTACTTTTTCTTGCTCTGTGTTCCCCGTTCTGTCGTCATAAACTCTCTATGTATACAGGCACAGTTTCCATCCATCATATACGACTAATTCACGTGTTTTCAATATGAACACTGTTCCCGTACGGCGCCGCCAAGAATAAGAACCGCCTGGATAAGAACCATAGAACAATGCTAGTTAAAGGAGGCCAGAAACCGTTGTTTTGTGTTAGCAGAATTGCGTGTATAAGAGACCCGCAACTTCTGTGAAGGGGGCAACTATATAAGGAAACGGTGTATTTTGCCTCCGAGGATGCATGGTTTCCGGCCCCCTTTAATTTGACTACCCTTTGTACAAAGGTTCTTATCCAGGTGGTTCTTATTCTTGGCGGCGCCGTCCGTAGAGCCTAGTTAAGAAGCTTTTTCGTGAAGCCCAGTTTTTTCGGGCTCCCTTCCGGGCCTCATACTTCATCAATTAATCGCATTCCATTCGTTTCTCGCATATTCATGGACATTTTTTTGTGACGTCATTATGGACCAAAAAAAGCATGTCTATGCTTATGAGCGCAACTATGATGTGTAGCCAATCATCAGAAATCAGAGGCGTCGGGAAAAGTTGAACCCTGTTTTTATGCCCCCCCCCCTCTCCGACTAGCCACATGATGCGTGTAATATCCAGCAGAGATCACGGAATGTCTCTTAGGGACTTTAAAATACCCCGTTTTGAGGGTTTTCATGTTTAGTGCTGCTTCACATAATAAAACCCTTGTTTTCGGCTTCTGTTTTGCTTTTTGTTACCATATGTGGGATAAACTGGGTGTTTTTAGGCTTTCAAGCTCCGTGCAGGTTTCTTTAAATGTTAGTTTTCTCTGAGGGGAAGGCTAATCTCTTGTAAATCCAACAATACTAACAATAAGAACGAAATAAATCCTGCGAGCTTGATCTTTGTTTTGAAAATGTTTTACGGGCATTCATCATCAAGATTATTCTCTTCGTAATTAGCTGCACTTGCGCGAATAAGAGAAATAATTGTGCACACACATACATTCGCCTACGGTCTTCCTCTTCTTCTTCTTTGCCGGTGTGATCCCTGTCACCTTCCCTATCCAACCAAGGTGTCATCCCTCCGGAATCGGCAATTGGAAGTGATATTCGTGAAAGCAATATTTTTGCAATAGTAGTAAACTACCGGATCTCTAATGTCTCTACTATCTAACGGAAATTTCCACTGTGCTCACAGGAAACTGCGAGGTTTCAAGCTAGTGGATTCCGGGGGAATTTTCTACTGCTTCTGGCAAAAAGCCTCCCACAGGCCAATAAGCCTTCAAAACTTTTTACACACATCCGCCTACGGTCTTCCTCTTCGTCTTTCCGCAGCATCGATGGTTGTATGTTGTCAAGGACGTAACCATTGGCCTCAACACCGTGCGTGTGTATATCTCACGTTATGCGAAATCGCAACTATTCCCTCATTAGCTGGGCGAATTCTTCCTTCATTCTTCTTACCTAACCTTTCCGCTACATACGTATGTCCAATTCCTTGGTCAGTATTAGTTGAGTTCGAAAGATTTGTTAGTACTTAATTTTCATACAATAACAAAAGTTCGTTAAATATGCAAAGAAGAAACTGTACTAATTGTAAAATCCACGGTCGCGGCATCAAGAATTTTGGCGTCTTTGCGTGTTTTTCTTGCACAACTACATGTGATTTGATCTGTTTCTTGTGCAAATCTTCCATAATTACGCTTGGCGTATTTTTGGTGACAAAAAAAGAAGCCTGACGCAGTGATTTCCGGCGTATAATTAGTGCATTCCACATGATGTCGAGAGTTGGTTGGCCTTGCATTGATTCACGAACAAACACACACATTCTTCGCACACACATATACACACGGGAAAATTTCCGATTTCAAAGCGGTTTCTGGCCGGTTCCTGGCCGGTTTCTGGTCACTTCTGGCCCGGCTTTACTATAAGCAGGTCACGTGTGTGTTCAAATGTTTTGAAAAAAATTGTTATAGCTAATGCAGTTTGTTTCGTTGTGCTCAGTTCACACAAGTTCTTATTCACTTTATGACCAACCTTACTTTTCCTGGTGTGACATGGCATATACACATTGCCGATTGACTTCCTCAAAGTCGGTCGAAATTCACAGCCTTTCATTCAAGCCAACAACTCAGGCATGAATTTTTTTCTTGATGCAAATCTGTAGTTTGTAGTTTGTGGCATATATATGCCGAGATTAGTCTAGTTAAAATACTAGGTGCATTCAGCGGCTTTTCCCCTTGTGCGAGGTCCAAATTACACATTCTTATTGTTTTAAAGCTTGTTTTAGCTCTTAACTTGGATGCCTCTATGTTCCTTCATACGTTCCGTTTCAAATGTGCTGACAATATGTTCCATCCTGTGCCAAAAAGAATGAGGGATTAAAACGCAGCATTACTGAGCGATGACAATAGAACCCTCAAAATCGAGGTTTTTTGTCTGTGTGCAATGCTTGTTGTTAGTATGTGAACGAGATCACATAATGAGGAAACAGTTCATCTTCCGTCGGTTTCTTTTTTTTTTTGCATATTTCTTTTGTTCTTGGGCGAGATGCCGTGATAATCATTTACAAATGAGGAATTGTACACAGATCTGCAGAATTAAGAGATTCAAAGTGATTTCCTGCAACGAACAGTTTGACGTGTGTGTTGTATTGGGACTGAATGCTAGACTATATGCCGGGGCTGCCTGGCATTCTTATCAGTATCAGGATGGCATCGATTCCTCCTTCTCATACGATGGATTGGATGGCCAGACCAATCACCCGTTCATTCATTCCATCGTGTTCTCTGTGTTCTTCTCGATTGCAACATCGAGATGGTTTTAGTGTTTTGTTGTCCCCCCTGGACCAATCACGCATTACTACCATTTCAGTAAACTCGAGAGTTTGTCCTTGAGAGTCTTATTACGTACTCATACGTTATCCATACCAATCATAGTTACACCCATACAATATCCACACTGTGACCAATCGCAATTATTTCAACATACTGTGAACTGTTTCTAAACCTCCTGAAGTGCTTCCAGTGCAAGATTTTCGACATCCTGTACGTTAGTCACATATCAGGAATATCACTGGTTATACCAACTTCCTGTGAAATATTGTTATGGGAATTTGGACCTCCTGGAGTGCTTCCAGTTCAAAATTTTCGACCTCCTGTACGTTTGTCACAAGTCAGCCTGTCCGTACTGTGCTCAATATTGTTACTATTGGAATATACGATTCCGTTCCATACAAATTTCCGACTGTCGTTATATATTCCCTTTTTAAGAGTACTCATATTCTTAACTGTTCATGGCAAGTTCATAAGTTTGTGAAACGGACTTGGTCTGCAAAAAATTTGAACACTTTAACAAATTTACGTAATTGGGAAGCAACATAACAATAAGATTTGGTCATACGACGATATTTGTACAGAACGGAGTCAGGAAAGCCAATAATAGAATATCCTCCCAATTCCTAGAATACAAGAAAACCGTCTGTCGGTATTTCTGCATCAAACCCACGACGTTCACAGTGAATATCGACTACTAGTGTCGTGTTTCTTGCATTTTATGAGACCAGAATGTGCTTTTGGATCAACAATAACTGTGTTATCGGAATAATATCATTGCCTGTCGTCATCCTGTATGTTAGTCAAAAGTCAGGAATATGTCTGACCGGTAAGCAGATGATTGTGTTTTTCCCGGCAATTACTGCATACTATTTGTCAGTCCACCAGCTGATCATGCAATGTTGTTGCGCGTCAACGTTCAGCGATACATACACTCAAACTGGGCAAGCATGGCTTGCCCGTTTTGAGTGTGTCTGGCTGAATTCGACTGCACTCAACCAGATATGACTTGATACGCGAAGTGTGCTCTCGTTTAACGACACTCTAGGCGCTCTCTCTCATTCTAACAATAAGATCATTGCTTTGTTCATTGTTCGATAATATGCCGTCATGCATCGCAATATTTTTGCTTATTATTGGAATACTTGACTCTGTCCTGTTGAAACATAAAACTTTTGCAATATAGTCAATTTTGTAAGCATTTTCAAGTTTTGCACAGTTGAACAGGTGGGCAAGGCATAGAATTTCGAAAAATTGGAGTACTTTTAAAAATTGTGTATTTGCTAAAGCATAACAATAAAATATCTTCATTATACAACAACATATAGTCAAGTATGCCAATAGTACATATTTTTATCGGACTATATGCCTTCTGCCACTTAATGTATGTATGTACATCTTTGCTTCCGCTTCTTCAAAGTACCTGATTTGCAAACGACAAAAAATGTCACTCTCTCTCTAACATTAAGATACAGAAATACGCAAAATTTGAGGCCGGTTGTATGTAAGAGACCCGCAACTTCTGTGAGGGGGGCAACTATATAAGGGAATGGTGGTTTTTGCCTCCGAGGATTCACGGTTTCCGGCCCCCTTTAAGGTGTAACTCCTAAACCAATGTTTAGGGTACCTTATAGCAAAAGTTTCCTATTCACACATTTGTGTCTTGTTTGACACCAATCCACTTGGCACCACTTCTTCAGGTTGAAGAGGAAGTGAAAAAAGGGTTTGGAACGAGCAGAAGAAAAGAAGTGCATTAAATTGTCGCCCTCCACTATTCTTGCCTGGAGTTGTTCATTTTGTCCGCAACCTCCTTCAAAGTCACGCGTCGATTCTTTGATCAAACATCAAGGCCATCTTTGAACCGAACTGCAATTTTCATGCAGCACCGGTTGCTCAAAAGAAAATAAGCCTTAACTTTTGAGTGTTTATAATACTCACACCCCTTTTTCATTGGATTACGACATACTTAAAGGAGGCCAGAAACCGTTGTTTTGTGTTAGCAGAATTGAGTGGTTAAGAGACCCGCAACTTCTGTGAGGGGGGCAACTATATATGGAAATGCTGCTTTTTGCCTCAGAGGATTCACGGTTTCCGGCCTCCTTTAACACTGAAAATCAATGTTTTAAACATTCAAGCACTTTTCCAGGCTTATTTAAGGCTTATTTTCCTCAGAGTGCATTAATGCAGTCAAAAAGCGCGCACAAGTGCTGCGTTTTGTTGAATGAAAGGAACCAAAAACGGCTGCTTTTTGCTACGCAAATGCCTGTAATACTAGCCGAATGCGTAGAGAGTGGAAGAAAGAGTGGAGAGTCGAGGGGGATGGAGAAATAGAGAACTCCGCTAGAGTTCCCGTTGAAACGATCAAAGATCGACATCGGGTGATCGGTGGTCTTCTTTCGCAGCACGGTCGATAGTGACCATGGACACGTCGTGAGTGGTTCGCGCTCTATATCTCGCTCTCTCTCACTCACTCTCTCACACACTCACTCGCTCTCACACGCTCACGCTCATTCTCTCATGCTCTCTCGTGCTCACTCCCTCTCCCACCCTCTCTCTCTTTCACTTACTCACTCTCTCTCACTCTCTCGCACTCTCTATCTCACTTTCTATCTCACTTTCTCTCTCTCACTCACTCTCACACTCACACTCGTTCTCCCTCCCTCACTCTATCTGGGACGAAGACCTGATTTGTGAGTATCGGTTCACACGTGTAGTTCATACTTTGTTTTTCCTTCTTACGATTACGCCAAATGTTCACTAATCGGGCAACACAGGTCTCTTTGTTTCTTACGGCAAGCACATCATCTTGCGGCCGGTCTCAAATTTGCATATTCCGTTTGTTTGTTCGTTTCTTCTCATATGCAAATGAGATACCTTAATCGGTGGGAAGCATAATTCTTTGATCAGTGAAATGTATTTTCCTTGATCTGGCATACATTTTCTCTATTTTCCTCCATTTTGTGTTAGTTATACGGTTTCAAGTATCTATTTGTCCGCCATTCTCACCAAATGGTTGTTGAGACATGCCATTCGGTTTCCTTACCTTTGTACTTAGAAGAAGAACTGTGTTTTCTGAATATAATTCAGGCGTTCGGAATATCTGACTCTGTTCTGTGCCAGAATATACAACTGTCGGTCAAATCTTATTGTTATGGTTCCACTCCATTATGTACAGCTTCTAACATATTCCAACTCTATGCTGTCTCATCAACTCACGACGCTACTGTAATGTTCATGTTATAACAAAGTTACTCTTCATATTTCCTGTTCTCCTTTAGATTTGTATAGTGCTTACTGTGACGTAAGATTGCTGTACATTTCGTATATTGCGCGTTTGTGATCGAACTTCTGTGTTGCGCCTGCGCGTAAAGCACCGCTGGTGATACATACAACATGCCGATTCGGCCGGTTTCCTGTATCTCACTGCCATACGACTTGGCAAACTTCTTTCGCGTGAACAAAAGAATATGCCAAGTTGAGATCGGCAAATGTTCAATCTTTTTCCAAAATATAGTGAGAAAGATGCACATATTCATGTACATGTATACAGCGTTCCGGCTGCCTCGGCGACTTATTGCAACAGTACTTATGTTTTGCCGTATGTTCGTGATTGAGCTTCTGTTCCGGGCCAGACCTTGATCCGGGAGCACTATACTTTACCCTTACTTGTATGATAATAACATAAGCGCCATTGTTGTCTGTTATTTTGTTTACGTTTACGCTCTTCTAAGGATATAGGACTCACTGCATTGTCCGATAAGGAAGAAATGCAAAGTTGCTGCGTGTAGTCTTTTGTTCATAATGAAATGTTCAATCGCGTACTCACAAAATGTTATTGACTGTGAGCATGTAATTGGTTGTTGCGATCGGAACACTTTATTTTGTGTTTTCGTGAGCCTAATAAATGATAACGTCATCAGTGTGGTTCAGATATGGGTATCTGCCTGGTGTGTTCCTCACCGGCAGCCTCATCTCTACACTTTGGCGCGCGCTCGTGCAAGGCGTGCGCGGCGTTCTTCCGACGCACGATCACGATGAAGATCAAGTATCACTGCAATGAGAAGGACCGGAAGGGCACTTGTCGCATTCATTACGGTTGGTTTTTTGTTGTTGTTGGTTTTTTTGTCCTCTTTCCGGGGCACATCAGGAACATCCGTCCTGGAACTTATTGTTAGGAATACGTAATACTACGGGTTCAGCTATCTAAAACAGTTTTTCTCTACAAGCTTGTGTACCAGATGCATGTTATTGTTCACTTTTTTTACTTTAATGAATCACAGTAACATCACAGCGTTTGAATCTATTGTTTTCGCGCTGGTTCAGGACGCCTGTATTACTTTTGTTCATTTGAATACCTCTTTGTCTAAATATGCAAATGAAGCAACTATATATAGGCAGCTGTGCTATTCCCGGGGCACATCAGGAACACCCGCTTAGGAAACCTTAGGGGCAAAAACTCTACCTTTTGCTTTCCAGCTTCACCCAGTACTTTGGCACTGACGACATCCCGCCTGTCTACTACACAACGGTGATTTGGCAGGGCATCAAAAACGGCCTTGTATGCCATTCTTTCCCAGAGCAAGCAAGACTGTAGTCTACGCCATGATTCATATTCAGTTCTAAAGCAGGCGAAGTTGAG
>JACMIJ010000732.1:278-10306 GCA_014805365.1 Koerneria luziae
CCCCCCCCCCCCCCCCCCGTTCTCTCATAAAGCGAACATCGCCGTGTCTTTTTACGATCGACGAATTTGCACGCTAAAAAAGTGGCAGCCATTCGCGAGGAATACTGTAATAGACGGAACAGAAAAGACATTCGGATAATGAGAAGAGGATAAAGAGAGCAATCACTCATAACAGATAAATGGAAGGACAAGGATACGGTAGAAACAACGAACACAGATGGCACGTGCACACACATACTCCAATGTGCTTCTGTTGCAGAACTGTTCGACTGCCCAATATGTTGCTCTACCGTACCCTCGAGAGACCTGTTCTCCTTCATGCCAGCTTCCCCCGCCCCGGCTGTCTATTGGTCCTCCACCAGCCGACAGCTCCGCCCATATTTCGCAGCTCGGAGAATCTCATGATGAAAATGGCCAGCACCAAGAGGAGGCTGGACGAAGACGTCGGTGAGCGGAAGAAGGCCCGATTCTCCATCGAACATCTTCTCACCTCGACGGCGCCAACTGCTGCGTCGACGCCTCTTGACGTCGTTCGAGTGCACCTGGAGGGACGAGAACTATGGATGAAGTTCCACGATTTAGGAACAGAGATGATAATCACGAAAAGTGGTCGGTACGTGCTGTTGTTTCATTTTGTGAATGGCTCTCTTTTCTGTCGTTGTGGGCCTTTTAGACTGATGACTTCTCTTTTCCCATCAGAGTTGCCCCATCATTGCAATATCTTCGCCTTTTCGTATACCTGCTCCGTCCTATTTGAATCTTCCTCCTTTTGTTGCCACCTTATTGGGGTCTACTGTAAAGGCGAAATCACTATGCTAATGTGAATGTGCTACAAGAGCAGATAAGGGAATCGACCCCGGGGGACTCAACGGGAATCAGTAAAGACTCACGAAGAAAGGCACTTCTGACGACCAATTCAGATACCTCTCTCCAAATAACACAACACATCATAACTATAAAGAATGTGATTATCAGATCGATAGCGTTTATCTGGCAGTGATAAAATGTACTGTTGTGCGAGATAAGGAATGACTGGAAATGAGGTATTCAGGAGGATGTTTCCCACAGTGAAGGTGTCCGTGTCCGATGCAGACGAAGGCGGGTTATTCTACGTGTTCCTGGACATTGTGCCAGTTGATGCTAAGCGATACAGGTACGGTATGCGATAATTGCTTTCCCAATCACTGTCTCTCCCACAAATACACATCGTTCACAGTGAAATGCTCTTTTTGTCAAATGATTTAAAGTGTGATTAGATAATAATTGTATTTGCATGTATATATTCATCTATTTCCTATATGAAGTATATTTTGAGATTGATAGAAATAGATTTGGCTCCGTAATCATCGTTTCATTGTTAGCAGTGAGAATGTGAACTGCAACTCTTAGGTACATCTATAACAAGTCGTCGTGGTTGACTGCAGGGAAGGCCGAGCCATCCCCGGCTCCCCGTCTTTACATGCATCCCGACTCGCCGTTTACTGCCGAACAGGTGTCTGCAATCTTTTCCTCTCGAGTTCTCCCAGGCGGTCCCTCTTTCCCTTTTGTCCCCTTCAAAGGCAATCTCTCCCTTGTGCAGACTGTGTTTTGTATTCACATTAGTGGATGTTTCTCTATATTACCAGGATGAGGTTCCGTTACACGATGGATGGACTTGTCTGCCTTTCGTCCCCTTTCCATATTCTTTCCTTTTCCTCTACCCATTGTCATTCCCATTCACTAATTCCTCCTTTCAGCTCCAAAAACAAGTGATTTCGTTTGAGAAGGCGAAGCTGACAAATAATGATGTCGAGAAGACCTCGCATGTGAGTCCCTTGCTGATCCATGTGCTGACACGCCCAAGAGAAGAAACCAAACGAGAACTACTTTTGCTATTGAGTAAAAAAGTTGGAACTTCAATTGCCAATATTGTGGACATTACCCTACATCTTATGTTAGCAAAACATCAACGGCATTATTGGACAAGAGAATCCCTTTCTTCTTGTATTGAACAAGAAATATTTAGCTGATCTTGAATTCGATGCACAAGTACCAGCCACGGGTGCACGTTGTCCGTCGTGACCGAGGTTCTCCCCTCGAATCGTCGTCTGTTTCCCTCGACAAAGAGAATCGACGGATATTTTCTTTTCCCGAAACACAATTCATGGCAGTCACCGCGTACCAAAACCAGCTGGTGCGTTCCATTGGGAGGAATGAGTGACTCCGGGAACAAGCTACTCATCCATGCAAACACCAATCAGTATCTTCCAACATTACATATTTTAGATAACGAAACTCAAGATAGAGAAGAATCCGTTCGCTAAAGGCTTCCGGGATCCAAACGGCAGAGAAGGAGATGAGGAGCGGGTGGATACTGTACCTCCCCTCTACAATCCCGCCTTACTACAACATGCTTTCCTTTCACAATGTAAGTTTTAATACAGTTATTGTCATTAGTTAAAACAAAGTAATGATGAGACGAACCACAATTGTGCTATATGTATTTGTCGTTGACATCTGCGTTATCCGTTTTCACTGAAAAAATGCAAGATGGTCTTGTTTGTTTCTTACAATTAGCACTTTCCCATACCGCGCAGCTACCGTATACCGGGGGACATTTTGAATGCATAAGAATGTCGGGGTCATAGTTGGCGTGTGAAGGAACTCTGTCAATGCCGGGATTACCGAATGTCCATCCACACTTCCTTCAACTAACGCTTCAAATGCATCCAATACTTGCGATGTATGCACCATCATTGTGATCAAACAGTTGACCCGCTTGTAGTGTCATCTCAAGGGATATTATCTCTTTCCAGATTGGCTTGGAAAGGCACCTTCGTTGTTATCATTGTTCAACTCGCCACTTCTGCTTCCACCATCTGACTCACCGAAGAGTGAGTGACCATCCGAGCCCTGGTTTATCTCATTGTCAGACAAAAAGAATACAATTGAAAATCGATTTCATATAAAAACAAATGTGAAATGAACAAGAAGCCAATTGATATTCCATGATTTCTCAATTGTATTGTTGACACACAATTGAAATCTAGCTGATTTTCAATCGCGTTGTTGATTCCCAATTGTATTACGGCTGTTTGATATTTAGCAATTGTTCCACAACATCACAAATATATTCCAGTTGGTTTTTCATATTGTTGTTGGGAAATAATCGTGTTGGTTTGCCTGAGATACTGGAAACATTCCGCTGGAATTCCAGCAAACTTCTACTTGAGTTCCTCCAAAAGTTCGGGAATTGCACCAAGCAGAACCTTCGTACATACATATTTTACCTCACTCCCTTCCCCCAAACTTTTTGGGAATTCCTCAGATCTCCGGGAAATTTACCAACTCTAAACACTTGGAGCCTACTTAAGAGAATTTGCGAGCTTGGTGGGATTCCAGTAGAATTTGTTGCAGAGCAGTCATATTCCTTCTTTCATTGTATATTTATTCTACCGAGCTTATAATATCATGCGTACACGCCCATTTATCGTACCGTTTATTTCTGTCTACCGGTGTTCGTCGTTTTTGCTTTCGGCTGATAAGGAAATGAATGACATTGCCATGCGGGGACAGAATGGGGCTGTAAGAGGATGAAAGAGGACGGAAAGAGGATCCGACTGGTGTGAATCCCGAAGAGAAGGTGTCTCCAAGGACGCTCAGCACCATAAAACACATCCTTCTAATTGGCCCCCTTATCATATTTATCACAATCATAAGGGCACTCGGTGGAGAAGAGAAGAAATACAATCATTGGGCAGCAACAATAACAACCCTTATATACAACGGATATACACACAAACACGTGTTCAACTATCGACAGCATTCTGAACCTCATACAAAAGGGAAAAGAGAGTAGATCATGATCTATTCGTGCTCCTTAGAAGGACTTAATGAATTCTCCACAATGTACGAGTACTTCCCTGGCCATGAGTCGTGTCTTGGATGGGGCGCATTGGTCTTGATGGATAGAATGGAGCAGCCGTGTTCCCCCTTGTTCGCGGAGTCTCCTTGGGTATTCCCTTTCGAGAGAACGTCCAACACATACATGTTGGACTGCCCAGACGGCCCACATCTGGGCGCCCCTCCGGACGGAATGAGAGAGAAGAGGAAGGAATGGGGAGAACGAACGATAGGCGACCATGGCGGACTCCATCCGAGGCCAGCCACCAACAACCGTCAGGAGAGTGTCATTGATCAGGTCGGGAGATGGACAGCATTCCCACACCAGGTGCACGTTCGCAATCAGATTCGACAGGATACCAGCTGGCAATGGATCAACAATATCAGGAGGTCCTACTACTGTGGAAAAGGCTGAACATAAACCATACGTCTAGAAAACAGGGAACAACCAGTGGAATATGGAAGAGTATATCTTACCGGAAAAGTATTGTGAATCGATTCGGACGAAGCCGTTCTCGTCACTGACGGGAGTCGTCGTCAAGATGGATATAAGGAGGAGCAGGTACTCGTCCACGAGCAGCGCGCGCTGCAGTGCCCACACCTCCGCTACGTTGTTCTGTAATATACAACATTGACACCTTGAATAACACTCATTTCTTGTGCACAAACTCTGCTCACCAACAATCCGAGTACTTTTGTTCGAATATTTTCATTTGGCGGGCACTCGAAGAGAATCCGGAAGACGACTTCCACTCCCCCCTTTCGGACGAACTGCGCACATGTTGCCGCACATTCATCTGAACAACAAACGGTGCTCATCAATAGAAGAATCGATTCTCGTTGCTAGCAAGAATATGATCAAATCACAACCAAATCATCATTGAAAACGCTTTCTTTCCCAATCTGTTCCTCTCTTCTATTCCACCCACACTTGAAGGAGAGAGTGCGCCGCATGCAAATGTGATGGCCCACTAACGGTTTGAAAACGTAGTATTGGATGTGCGGTTGTATAGATGTACTTGAGGGATACGGTCTCCCTCGTTACTCTCCTTATTGAGGGGACACGTTTTCCCTCGTTACTATTCTTATTGAAGGGAGATGATTTCCCTTGTTTATAACATCGGCACCCAGCTAGTGGTGTTGCGGTTCTACCCTCAACAAAATGTGTAGCTGGGATGGCATTCTTCTAAAATTTTATATGAATTCAAAAT
Organism: Koerneria luziae; assembly: GCA_014805365.1. Taxonomy (NCBI): domain Eukaryota; kingdom Metazoa; phylum Nematoda; class Chromadorea; order Rhabditida; family Neodiplogasteridae; genus Koerneria; species Koerneria luziae. The sequence continues at coordinate 5,372 of JACMIJ010000732.1, forward strand.
ATTTTAGAAAAATTGAAAATTTTATTGGATTCAATTCAAAACGTCCAATTCAACGACCTCACAACTGTGTCTCAAAATACGGAAGCATCGAATATATTATATCTGAATTAATTGCAAAAGCGTTAAAATACTTTGGATGAATTTCAATTTCGTTTTCCTGTCGTTCTTCGTTCTCATAGTTTTCCCCCGATCTACCTAGAGACTCCACGCTGGAGCTACGAGTCGAAACGATTCTTTGATTCCCACGATTTGAGAGAATATTCTCTTCCATAAACGTAAATCCAATATTCTTGAGAAGGGGCAACCCCAGAATGATGTATTCGCGCCTGACGTTACCGACAGCAACACTGCCTAATAACGTGCACAGTAAGATGCGCACATGAACAGAACGCGCAAACCCAAATACAAAGACATGGCCATATGACAGTTCGATAAACCGTGTCAATCCCGTTTTTGTTGCTCTCAAGGCATATCTACCCCAGCGACTGTTCGTTTCCAAATCAATCTTAAACTGCAGCAAAAACAAGTCGAAAGCATGTAATGCTTTTTCAACCTAGTGGTAATAAAATCCATCACTTTTCTATAAATTTGCTTAAAGAGGCAGAGTGTAGTAGGGTGATGGTTATACCCGGGTTCGATCCTCGTCTATTGAATCTCTTCCCAACCAAGGTGTCACCCCCCCCCCGGGTCGGCAATTGGTAGTGACAGTTGCATGAAAAGTATTATATTTGGTCCGGCGAAAAGGTGATCACTCCGGGATCAAATATCCAACGTCGTCCCGGCAAATGCAGGAGGGCTTCCCGCAGGCAATGAGGCCTTCATTCGGGAGGACTTCACTTCACTTTTCTATGCGAGAAATGAACTGACCAGTAAGATTCCATAAGGCACTCAGGGTGAATTTGAGTGTGAACTGTGAGAAATTGTCCCGTTGCCCGGCCATATCGTCAAGATGTTGTCGGATGATTTCGATGAGGAATCCGATGTATCGATCATCTGATGCGAGAAGATTCGATTCTGATGAAGAGACTTTCGGAGCAGCGATGGATACAATGGCAATCGTCATCCTGCAACAAGGACATGTCCATCGCCTTATGTTCATCTCAAAGGAAGGAAAGAGAAAGACCTCGAGATGCTCGGGTCGCTGTTGTTCAACATGCTCTCCAATGCGACAGAGCAGGTGCGGTAGAAGTCGATGTGGCTGTTCTGGAGTAGATGGTCATTGCAGATCGTCAACCACACGTTCTTTTGCAACTGAAATAATGCCCTTTAATAGGAAATACCTACACCGAAAACAATGATATGCTTATTATCTCTGAATACACGCAGAGATATCTCATTCATTCAATAATATCTGTATAATATGAAGAAGATGCCTGTGTCATGGAGGGATAGGCCTGTGCTGCATCGAGACATCGCTCCACGCATCGTCGGACATGCATCGCCCCCAGACGACGGATCCTCTTCAATCTACAACAGCCGCAGTTGTGAATTAACAATAAGTGATAATGTTAACTCGTCAGCAAAGAATATCATCCATTAGGAGCTATCACGGAGTATTTTCAATGAATAAATAAAAAAGTGAACTGTAGATAGACAGAGTCTGACTTGCAGAGATGATAGAGACAGGCGCTGCCGGCCATCTGGATGGGCAAGTTCAGCGGGTGGTGGCGCATTGACAATTCCACCAACTGAAACACTCTCAATAGTATCGAAGAGACTTCCTAACAAACCTCGGCACATTTGAGTATTTCCTCTTGTAGGAAGGAGTCGTAGCTGCTTTGCAGGAGATAATAGACGGCCTGGAGGGCGTGGGCGGTGAATGCACTGCGATCGGGCATCCAATACAGGGAAAGCGCGTGCAGGGCATGCGGACGAGTGGAGCCATTCGCAATATGGACAAGGGGACGGCCCTGCAAAAACATCCTGTTTAACGAAAACTATTCTAAACTAATGCTTGTCACAAACATTATCGTTATTCAATTGTACATAACAATGAGGATTCCCACACTTTGTTCACATACAAAATGTGAATAGTCTCATGATAGAAGATGTTGTTCTAATTGTGAAGCCACGATAAGAGAGTGATAAGAGTACCTTAAACATGAACGCGACGCCATCAATAGGAGTGTCGAGGAGGGAGAGCGATTGTATGTGTGGATGGCGGGCGACGACGAGATCAACAGCCTCCTTCGCTTCTTCGACGGTCATCCCCGTGAGGGGATTCCCCGCCAGATCAATACTTCTCAATTCAGGCCAGAATGGCTCGTTCTTGTGTTTCAACGTATCCAGGAACACGAAAGCAAGGTCGAGACGGGCGCGCTCATCGTTACTGCAACAAACAGCATCTTGGAAGTGTAAGAGATGAAAATGGAATGAATCCATTCAACATCACTCTCGAAATAAGTTCTTTTACTATTCATACCATGCAAACCACTTTTACTATGAACATAGAATAAAAAGGAAGAGAGGAAAAGTCAATAATTGGAGGGGATGTACCTATGGACCGATGTTAAAGGGGTGTCCAACATTTTCAGTTCTTTTACATTGATTTCATACCTGACCAATAGATCTTAGGTGGGTGTTATATACGCTTGCCCCTGAAATTAAGGGGTTTTCGCCGAAAAAAATACCACCTTCTTACTCTATGACCCGTAACGACTGGGGGGCGGGCGCCCATTTCTGTTCATTTTCCACCGTGGAGATGGATTTCGGTGGAGCCTCGATTTTGATTTCGATACTTTCCCGGCCGGTTTTCGATTGTATTTTTTGCTTTGTTTCATCTCTTTCTTTTTTGTTCAAACTATGAACAACAAAATAAATCACAGCTTCCATCGAAATCTTTTGATAACTTAACGGTGGGAAAGATGAGTGGTACCATTGAAATTGCACTCTTCCTTAACTTTATCCACCCAAAAAAGAATTACGGTCGCAAACTACTCTACTCGTTCAATAACATCATAGAGAAAGACCAGAAAAAACATACCTATCGACCAAAAAATCGTTTCTTCTGTCCGACAAATCGATAACGCGCATCTCTGAGAGACAACAGAACGTCGTTGCAATCAATGAAGTGTCCATGTCCAATCGGAGACCGTGCAGGAGAGCAACTTGCAGTTTCCTGCAATAAAAACACTCTAGATAACAACATGCAAATAATATAATTACCATCTATGGTAAAATGTTAATGTGACAACAAAAAGTTCATAATTTCCAATCTGTGAATACCTTGGAAAGATGTTGCAAGAAATTAGAACAGTAAGGACATACTTAATGGAGCTTAATGACGAAATGTCAGTGATATTCGAATCATTTGATATGTCCAGAACCCGGAGATTAACGAGGAAGTTGCAGATAGCAGACAAATCGCTGTTCGACATCGAGGGAATATCTGCCAGGAATAATGCATCCAGACATGCAAATGACGTCACCTGCAATGACTTTCATATTCACTTTAACACCAAAGGAACATTCTACGTTATGAGGGATAAATAGCAATATCAGCCTAAGACATTCAATTTCAAACAGATCCATGGCGCTTCTACCGCAAATTTTTCTGAATACTGTCACTCTTTTTTGCCGGCTTTTGCTGCAGGATCAGGCCGGATCTGAGTCGGCATTGTGGCTTCTTCCACTACTGTAGCTAACCCAATATTTTCTCACTGCTCGCTGCGGTTTTAAATGTAAATATGGTCAGACCCTCCGCAGGCGAATGAGCCTTGATTAGAAAAGAAAAAAATGGTCAGGCTGTTGCACGAAAATAGTAAAAATATTTAGTACCGAATGTATTCAGTGCAATATATTTTGTGTTCGTAAGGAAGAGCTGTCAGCTCTTATTGCTAGAGGTGAATTGTGGCTAGTGAGATATAATGGTACAAACTATAAAGAGATGAACTGACTGTGGGGAGGTAGGAGAAGAACAACGACGCCGATCCTCCGATATTCAAGGAACGAAGCGTCTGGCGACATGGTGCATCCGGAGCCATCACACTGAAATAAACATATATTCTTAATGTTTTATTATATTATAATAACACAACAACAAAAATCAAAACCAATGATAGCTAATTTATTCCGTAAGGCTTACTCTTTCCCAAAGAGATAATTAGTCCAAATACAATCGACAATGACAGTTGACAATATTGCTTAGAGACTTGGTAAATCCGTGATAAAAGTAGAGCCGAATTCCGGCAAATGCGGGAAACTCACAAGGAGAATTCGGATCGTGGATCGCATTTGGAAGTAGAGCATCGGAAGAGTGAAAGGGCTGTGAGAGGATGCGTGGACAGGATCCGAATCGACTCTCCGTCGCACTCACAACTCGAGAGATCACACTCTGTCAAACAGAACGACGTCTTCTCCAATCTCTTCAATGAGGCCGAACACATTTTCCCCCTCTTCTTGAGTGAATGAAAGACGGCATTCGAAATGCCGGCCGGTAACTGGCCGTCTATGGGAGGAACGCGATCCTCGAACACCAGATCCGCCAATCGATCCACAGACTTCTCCAACAACCTCTCCACGGTCCAACACGTCTCCTCACTCATTCCTGCGAACACAATTACATTTACAAATACAACCATTTGACCATTCCACAAAGATATACGAAACTGATAGATGATCACAATAGCGAACGCGGAAATCAATTGATTAACAAGGACAGCAGTAACCCCCCCCCCTCGTCAACATATAACCACAAAAGGAGAAAAGGTAACGTGATCTACAAACATGTTTTCCCTCGAATCAGTGATAATCCACGCGCTACCCCCCCACCCTGTATCGATATATTTCATGCTTTTATGTTATACATATATTGTTCCAAATACAAAGCCAGCCAAGGATAATATTGGGAAACACTGAACAAATGCTTGTTTCCCCCACCACACAAACAACAAAATAAGCGAATCGATCGTGTTGAAGCCTGAGAAGTGAGAAAAC
>JACMIJ010000733.1:0-16084 GCA_014805365.1 Koerneria luziae
GGCATATCTTTTTGGTTGGTATATGTCAATACCACGCTGGATTATAAGCTGAAACTAGAATGCAAAAACAGAAACTAGAAAAGTGGTTCGAAGTGACTTGATGTTCTTAGTAAACGCGCAGTAACTGTAAGTTAGTAAACGAGCTAGCCGATTTCGGCCTTGACCGAGTACCTTATCTCTGTGCCAAAAAGGAATATGATTGATAAGGCCGCCAAGTCTAGGAGAACCACACAACATGCGCTAGCCATAGTTAGACTTAGTTTCACGTGCACTATTTCACTGTTTGTGTTGTTGAGGAAGGAGAGAAAGTGTTACCAATATGACAGAAGCATAAAGGATAGCTTATTGACATATTTCAGTCTATAACTGCAACATAAGGTAAGCCATATGAGATTTGAAAAACTTGAAATAGTCAGTAGAAAAACAGAATCTTAAAGAAAAGACAACTGATTGATATTTTTAAAACCTATACTGGACCAGAATAACAGGCATCATAAACCTCACAAGACAGCAACAGTCATGAAAAAGCCTGCAAACGGCAAAGCTGACTGCTACGTGCAGAATCGAAAGTGCTGGCTAACTGCCACCCCCTCTTATGCTGATGAACCCACAAACGCCTCACTGCGCCCGGCTGGACAACCTTATTTTGAGCTTTTCTAGCCTACGGTTATAATATTTGATGAGGAGGGAACGTATTGTCGAACTAATTCAGCGGGAAATAATGCATGGGAAGACGCAAGAGCTTCACGTGGTCAAAAGGGCACAAACAAGAGTGTGGTTGGTCGTTGTGAACGTAGTGGACGACGGCAAGTGAAAGAGCACGAGACAATGCATGTGGCCTAAAGTAGCGACTTCAAACGCGCAAATGATTATAGTTCCGTTAGTACTCAACAACACATACTCCGATGTATTCTACACTCCTAGGCAACTAATAGTTGAAACATATTTTGGTCTTTAGGCCTAAATCAAACATAATTTGAGATACATGCTCAAATGCAGTTAATGATTAATGTAATGTACAAGTTATGGTTCATGCGATCGTCTTCAAGCAAAGGCTTTGAACGCGTGCAAAAGAGAGTAGGATATTCACCAACTAACGAGCAAAGACTCGCCAAATAAGCTGCATTGCCCTCTCTTCGACCCCCCCCCGTCGAGAGGTAATTACACCAAAAGTACGCAAGGGATATTCCAAAAATGCGCAAAGGATATTCTCAAAACACCCAATTTCCGGAGTGCGGCCGTAAAGAAAATGGCTTACGGAGAAGCGCCGGCGAGAAAATGGCAGCCGTGGTTCCACAAAACAATTGCGTTTATTCGACGTATGCTGACTTGTCGTACACATTAAGCGAACGAGTGCGACAATTCAGCAATGTGTTCTTGCTAAGCATGAAATGTACGTAGCTCATGGAACATGTACCCCTTTATGTACAACTCTTAACCTTCGCTGTATTTCGCAATATCTATTGGTATCCATATTTACTGCCTTTGTCAATTTTCTGCATCGCACGTCAGTTCTATAAGTATGGTAAATGAGATTGGTGCAAAAATTAAATGAGTAGTGAATCTGAATATGTACATGTACAGCCAGGAATTTTACATCAGAATGACATCATCTCTTAATATTTCAGTAATGTACAGACTGGAAGACCGAGTAGATAAAGGAGAAGCATAAGCGCGCTTCCACAACGTTGAGAACAAGGACAATTATGTAAGGAGGTGGGGCTAAGATCAAATGAGTTGTAGCAGACTTGCGCGTCATATCACACTGTTCGTCTGCTGCTGCAGAAATTATTATAGTCTGCTCTTCGTTTTTACTTGAGCCTGGCAGTAATTAACATGCTCATCGACTTGTTCAAATGAATTCGTAGCTGATGTACGTGCGCAAGCGCACGCGCACGCGTACGAGAGCGCGCCGAAATGATTAGGGACGAAGAAGTTGCCGACGTCTTCGTCGTCATTACTAACTAGTGTGTTCTAACGAGAAGCGCGCTGCTGACTGGACGCGCGTGACGTGCGCAGCGTGTGCGACGCGTAAAAAGACAAATTAGAAGAAAACACTACTGCCGTAGATCACCCTCATTGAGTGCGCCCGTGCAAGTAAGTAGCTCACTTGCAAGCGCATAATTCATATGAACTTTGTTCAAAACCGCATGTTAGGAAGAAATAAGCGTGCTTTCGGAAGATATAATACAGTAAAAAGGCAAAGTAGAAGAAAAACGCTCCTGAATAGAGCATGGTTTAGAAAGATCGTATTATGGTTAAACACGAGCAGCAAAGCACAACGTGTTTGCTATCACAGTTAGGGCAAGAATGGGTCGGTTGGGTGGAGCCAGCATGACGCCGTCACGTTATATTGCCAAAATGGTAATGTCATCTTCGAATTCAATACATCCTATTTGCATAAACTCTATTTGCTATGAAGAAGGCAGAGCATGCCGTCATTATTTCCCGTCACCGAACTGTGAACCTTACATCACGTTGGAATAGTGGTATGGTAACATTTCTCAACCAATGTGTTCTTGGCACATGAGAAACCGCATTGAAGAAGTCATGCAAACCATTTCTTTTCTATTAAGTTAAGGTGCCTGTACCTAATTGCGAAGGTTAGAACATGTTTAATATTATAAAGGGGGCCTAAAACAGCTGCCTTCAGTGTCCAGTTGTGATATGCCCAAATTTGAACGAGGAATTTGTGCTGCAGCTGCAAAGACCAAAATGCAATCCCGAAACACAGAAACATACATAATCTTCTATTAGAACTTATCACAAATTGACGTCATTATTTTCGTAATGAGGCTCCAGAGACGCACACAAATCGTGCAAAGATACTACATACTTGCACCTGCAATGTGTAATAGTTCGATAATGATTATCGAATCACAGCCAAAGAAAATGATTAGACGGGCACAATAGTAATTGCTCCTGCGTTTGCAACTAAAGAAGCAAGTACCTGGGTGTGGTTGACACCTGCTGGTTTTTATGTGACATAAATACCACTCGGGTGTTTTACGAGGCTTGAAAACCGAAAAAAAAACATAGCCGACCAACATATTCATGTTACACAGAAAACCTAAAACTATACGGGTGTAGCAAAAACAAATGCATCTAATCTTTCTTAAGATTGAGCAACTTCTGGGACGCAAAAAGGCAAAGGCAAAGTCTCCCGTTTTCAACGCATTTCGCCTTGCGGGTAGTCCTGAGAAGGCCAGGACGTTGTGGGGCAATTTAAGTCCGAAGGTGCCCAGTCATTCACACGGACCGACTTCAGGGACGCATGTTACACTAATATTGCATAAAAAGAGCGCGACTGTTGCAAGAGCATAACACACAAGGAACATTTCATTGTCAACTACTTGTCCGAATGAAAATATGCAACAATTGAATTTCTAGCTTATGTTAGGTGGAAGACAAACGACAGTGTGTTTGTGAGCATTTCAGCTGACAAAGAAGATGAAGCAAACAATCACGGGTTTGCAATTTATACACGCCTAGCAATGTCGCATAAATGTTGATGTGTCGACATATAATGCAGACGTCACACCGATGTATGACATAATACAATGCCAATATGTAGTAGTAAAAAGCAAATTTAATAGTAAAGGCAATCATATTCAAACATTCTTCCACACAGCACTACTGTTCATTAACGGCTAGGTGCTGAAGAATCCTACCGTTTTCGGCTTTTACAGGCAACAGTCATGCAAGCAACATTTTCTGATGATAGTCCGACAGCTAGCCAAAATAAGCCAGAAAAAATCCTAAACATTTGCGCAGTTGACACGAGGTTAGAGATTTACCGAAAAATGTAGGATTGTTTAGCACTGTGTCGTGAAAAATACACATGACCATATAGAATGCACGAAAAGCACCTAAAACCTATCAAGAAATGCATTTGGCGAGAAATAATGTTCAAGAAAATTCTCTCCTCTGACCACAATAAGATAAAAATGGGAAAGATCGCCAACAGGTCGTACAACCGCGCACACACACTCTACACACCTCTGCACTCTGTACACCTTCCAGGTCAAGTGGAAAGAGCGCACAAGATCGCCCTGCACATAGGGATTCCCATCTATCTAGATTATGTTAGTTCATTAGAACAAGCCAAATCACGGCATAATAGCAACAAACTTCTTCGAGCTGCTTCAGACACCACGCACACTCTTCACTGGACCGATAACAAGCTTGTTGTACAGCACCTTGTTATCACCTGTCCATTACGAAATACATACTTACTATGGTGAAAACGAGCGTTTGAAACACTCAAGCACAACTAAAGGCTAAAAAACGGTTACTATAAGCATATTTATCCTCGACTATAAACTACAAAGGTGACCAGAATGTGAAACGCCGTTGCCGACGACAGGCAATCAACACGTCAGAAGACACCGGATCGTGATTTACAACCAGGCAATTCACGCGCTCGAAAACAACCAAACAGCCTCGTAATCGTAGATGAAGAAGAAGAAGAACAAGGAGAAGAACGAGAAGAAGGAGAAGAACAGGAGGAGGAGGAAAATGGGGGCAACGGACATGTTGTCAAGAACACGATAATCGACATTACCACAACGCGTACATTACATAAAATGAAGAAGAGGACGGGATTTTATATACGTTAGGTGTGGTTCGGACAATGTGATATGTGGACTAAGAAGTTGTTTGGCTCACTGGGACATTCGATTCCATTCATCGAATGGAAATGGCGCCAACCAGACATATTCCAGACTTGTCACTAGCGTACAGGATGTCGGAAACTTTGAACTGTAAACACTCCAGAATGTCAAAATTTTCATAAAGACATCTTGAACAACTGTGATTGGTCATAGCAAGGATATTATATGGCACCAAGTGCATCGTACACGGGTTCACGATTATCTGGAAACGAAACATAATACTAACAATAAGATAGCAAAGCAAAGTTCAGATGTAACAAGGCATTTAGTCTGTTGAGAGAGCCCCTGAGAGTTGGGGAGCGCCGTGTGAGAGCCCGGACGTTATCTGGTATATTAAGTCCAAAGTTGTCCAAAAAAGTAATTAACTTACTATGCCACGCTTAGAGTGCAACAAACAACACATTGACAATACAATTGTACTACAGTGAACGGGAACAACGTGAAAGAGGAAGATGGAAAATAAAACTTTGTTGTGACACTGGCACTGTCAATGACACGACCACTTTCAATGACAACGACACATACTGTCAACTTGGCCGGACGAACGGCCGAATGAAACCATCGCTGATCGAAATCGGCCCAGATTAGTCCCTACACATGTCACAGAATGATAATAGACATTTTCTTGCTGATGTGGGCAAACACCATTAATCTCTCTCTGCAAGAGTACAATGCAGAGATTTTTTCGAGAACATTGTTTGTGTTTGAGAACTCAATCAGCACTTAATAATATTAGTATTCCTAGTGTTTTCGCTTTCAGAAGGTTACCCATGGACATTCATGGTAAAAATTTGCAGATGAACCTTTTTTCTTCTTATGTATAATGTTTTGTAAAGAAGAATGATGGAAGAATACCGTCGAAGAACTCTCTTGATTGCGGAACAAGTGAGATAAAAAAGAATTGTTATTCAAGTTGGGTTGATATCTATTAATAGCAAGAGCCACCTAGGGACATGGTTGTCATTACTAGAAGTCTCAAGAACAACTAAGGTACAAAACATACTTGTGCAAGGAATACTAATGAATGTCGCTAGAAAACGGAAGTAGTCAAGAAACAAGACAAAAAATGCGGAAGTTTGCAGCTGGTACTCATCATGCGAGCTCTGCTCGGATGATTTGTAGTGTTTCTCCCTCTCCGCACCAAAAATAAAGAGAGAGGTTGTGGGTGGAGAGAAAGATAGAAAGAGCTTCATTTGTAGCACGTTCCTGCTGAACTCCGACTATCACAAACACAATTAAACGGAGAAATACAACTTTACTTTTATATTTTAGTTCAAAAGTGGATACCAAAGGCTTGCATATTGTAATTGTTAGACAATATCTAAACACTATTATAAAGGGGGGAAGTTAGTCAATAGCCAAACATAATAATAAAAGAACATAACCAAAAGTGTAAAAGTATATTACTTTTACAATAGTGCTTGACGAATGATACATGTTTGGCTTGGCCAATGTCAAGGCTTTTACTAGCCTTTGCCATCAACTCCTAGAGCATCTCAATTGTTAAGAAAATAATTACAGCTACCCTGTAAGTATATACGACAAAGAATGCAGCCCTGAAACGGAATGTCGAGAAGTATAATATGTCTGGCCTGGATGGAATCAGGGCGCCGAAGAGTGGGGGGGGGTGGAGGGGATGAGGGGGGTGTGCATGTTTGTCGGTCACGCGTGCTTGTCAACAACATGCCTCCGGGACAAGGGGAGGCAGGGGGGGGGGCTAATCACTGCCCGAGAGAGCAAAGACAGCTGGATGTGTGAGTGTGTATGAGCGATTGGAATGCACTTCCGACCACCCCCCACCCCACTCTTCACCTTATGCGCAAGCGAATTCATTAACATGGTCTAACCTTATGCGTATGTGAGTATTTAGTTTTTTTTTTCGTTGGTATTTAAAGGCGGCCAGGAACCGCGAATTTTCAGAGGCAACAAGCATCCTTTCTTTGTACAGTTGCCGCGCTTACAAAAGTTGCGAGCCCGGCAACTGTACACAATTCTGCCAAATCAAAACGACGGATTCTGGCCACCTTTGAGAATAGGCGGAAACTTGTTAAGAAGCATAACTATTGAATCTTATTAAGCGACATTGCCTAATAGTAGCAAACACGATTATACAGAAAGTAGGACAAATCGTAAGTATAGTCGATTGAGCCTCTGATTGATTCCCTTTACAAAGCTAAACGTAAATAACAACACATGGACTACCTTACGAAAATGATGCTTCATTTTTGAGTGTCTAAACACTTTTAGTGTTTGCCGTTTGTAATACTCATTTTCTCAATAGGATCACCTGTCAAATGTTTGTAGAATAAATAATAGGTGAACCATTGGATATGGCTTGAACTCTAGTGAATCTTCCTGCACTCCCGTAGGTCAAACAGTTATCATCTAACCGCCGACAGCAGATATTAATTGAGAAAAAGATCAGAATATTTTACTTCCACTCGTGTTATATGCACTTTGGCAATGCAGGAACATGGAACCGGGCTCTCCAAATGCAAGTTTTGCCATGAGGAAGTATGTGCTCAGTGCGTGGACAACAACATCAACAACGACAATTGCAAGGAACTCAAACGTCCCCGGACGTGGGGTTAACGAGACAAATGACCCATGACGAAGTGCACTTCCGCTTGCACGAGGAAGGAACGCTGCGCATTCAGCAAGAGAGTAGCTAAGGTCATAGTGAAAGTTATAGGTAGTACATATAGTTACAGGAAGTCATAGACATTAAGCAAGAGAGTAGTTAGTGCACACAAAATTACACGTTCATGGAAAAATAGCTTCTTACAAAGCTTACGATATAGATAACTTTTCTTATCTACTGCATCACAAAGAACAAAGGAGCCAGCAAACATTCCCGTCTGAGAACCGCTGTGTGCTCTGGACTCGTAGAAGTACCTACTAAGAACACCCGTGGAAAAATGTGCTTGACACTGGTGTCTTTCCATATCCAGCGACCTGAGCCCGTCTAGGAAATTGATATGCATAAGAGAAACAGAGATCAAAGATCGAAGATCATCAAGACGAAACGCCGTTCGCCATAATCGCCTTTTCCTATGGGCATGCTAGTGGATTCGGGTTGACTCACGCCCATCCACTGCAAATGACAGATGAGAGAGAGTGAGAGAGCGAAAAAAGTCATTATCCGTGGCTGCCTAGGTAATCATCTCATTTCAATGCAAAAAAATGTTATACGCGCGGCAAATAATATGTTAAAATTGAAGGAAAAACGTTCGAGGGCTTGCAGTCGTGGTTACGTGACTCTCATCACGTGCCGAATTTCTTAACCTCTTGGCCCAGGTGTTAGGATGGTGGTGTAAGGTTCGATTTGTTTAGTACGAACTCAACAACACCTAAGGTCGTGATCTAGTTTGGTCGTGATCTAGGTTCTCAGGCGGGTGAAAGAAACAACTACGTAGCTCGAAATAAGGAAGTAATATACATGTCAAAACAAAAATAAGCTTGTTTTCTTGTTTTTCCTCTCTGAGAACAAATAAGAACATCTTCTTCCGTTCTGATTTGTGGCTCTTATATTATGAGCTTAGAAGTTCACAAGTCAAAACAGATATCTTCAGCATCTTACTTTCAGGAATAGACAAATAGCTACCGAGTTTCAACGAAAGGAGAAACTTTTCAACTGAGCTGATAGGAAAACGGGACGTGTTGCTTTCCGTAGAACACCGTGAGAGTCGTGGGAAGTGAAGGAAAAGCCAGAACTCGCATTAACCGACTACACGTTTCGCTGAAACAACTTTGGTTGAAATCAGTTTTCCTGAAACATGTATACACATATCTCGTGGTGACATTAATACTTTGGTGTATAGCAGGCGCACCTCCGAAAAGCAGTTTACGATCAATTGATTTCAAAGAACATGTGTTGAAGAACCACTGGAGTACATATGACTCGGTACAATCTATATACGGAACGCTATGTATCTACCAACCTTTGCAGCCAGAATTAACGCCAGACATCGGTAATATTGAGTCATTAGCATTCAATCATTTAATATGATAAAGAGTTGCAAGAAGATTAACACTAGAAAGTGCAGGATTACGGGGCAGAAGGAGCAAAAATAGTTCATCTAATTAGTAAAACTAACAGTTGGGCAAGAGCTTAACAGAAAACAGAGGCAGTTTCTTTTGCTAAATAACATTAGCAACTAGGTGCACAACATTTGGTTCTTAATAAAGAACATAAGCAGTTTCTTTTGCTTAGTTACATTAGCAGCTAAGTGCACAAAATTTGGTTCTTAACAGATGACAGAAATAGTTGCAGTCTTGTGCTTAGTAACATTTGCAACTAAGTAGCAAAAGATCAAGATCATTCTAGTTATAAAGCGTATCCACGTATCCAAAAAGCGACTAACTATTAAGCTTCAAGTAGCTAGTCGTTCTCTGTCACTATTCTGTGCAACACGGAGACAAATGCTGAAGTGATTAGTGCCTCAAACAAGAATAGCTATTAAAGAAGGACCCAACTCAGTTTATTGTGTGTGCGAGTGCATTGTTTGTGCTATGCCCTAAAACTTAGGCCATACACGCGTACGACATCACACAAACACTGATGTAGATCAAAATATGTTTGCTACTTTGAGATCAAACAGGGCATACTCGCATCGTGTGCGCGGTGTTTCGGTAAATGTACTATGCCCCCATTTTTCGCCACCAACTTTTATACAATGTAAATGAAAAGTACAAGCAAAAATTACCCGTGATGATGTTCAATAGGACCTCTGTGACAGGGTAGTCAGATTACAAATAGTGCATAGAAAGTGAGTTTACTCCTTCTTTAAGGTTCAAATATTTTTGAGCACTTGATCAGGAGAGCACATTCACACGTGTGAACCACGCTTACGCTTTTCCAACAACTTGTATCATGAATAGATTCTCTAAAAATGATGCTAACAGATAAATGTTTGTGCTTGTTAGGGTAGCATTAGACTTGAAATGCCTCACAACATTCTGGCCAGCTCAGGAAACGCGAAATGCTTTAAGCGGGAGTACTTTACGTTGCTCTTAACTTTTCAAGGGTGAATTTGCCTAATGTTTATCTAAACATTTCAAAAAAGATTAGATAACATTATTTTGGCCAACAAGCAAGGAATTTATACGATTATTTTTTGAAGCATGCCGAACAGGTGCTCGATTGACCGCCAAAGATCGCCTTCTACGAACGCACAGCATATCAGGCACAACAGCAGTAGCTGGTGCCGCTATACCGGAACGAAACAAACATTCCCGGAAGAAAATTCCAGCCAGCCACACGGCTGTGTATTGCGCACTCTGAACTGTGCTCAAATGCATGTTCACAGAGCGGAATGGGTATTGGCGATACCTCACAACCGTTATATGTATGTTGCAAAAGTATGCAAGTCGTTAATCCATACAGAAGAACTGAAAGTGCAAGAGAACCACAAAGTCTGCGTTCATGGCTTGTATGTATCTATATGGAAATGGTGTTTCTACCTTCCAACAATTCACGGTTTCCGGCTTCCTTTATTAATGTTATTCACTATTTTTGTAAGACAGACAACGTGATAAGCAAAGTAAGAAATTCTTGCCTCCCTCAAAACATTTATGGTTTCCGGCCCCAAAATGCGCAACGTGATAACACATCGTCGCCTCATAACAAGCGGCTGTTAAAAAGTAATGGATTGGGCGGAAAACTCTTTCCGTTCTTGTCAAGGAGCATCATAGAACAGCCACACATGCGTAGAAGTTGAACCAGTTTTCGCACTCCGCGTGACGGTTCGTATTGCCTTACGCAAACAGTCGCAAACAAAAAAAAACACCCTCAAATAAGCCTGATCGGTGCTTGAGTGTTTAAGACACTCAAGTTTTCTGCCCTGTTGAAGGAGGCCGGAAACCGTTGTTTTGTGTTAGCACAACTTTATGTATAAGAGACCCGCAACTTCTGTGAGCGGGGAAACTATATAACGGAAATAGTGTGTTTTGCCTCCGAGGATTCACGGTTTCCGACCCCCTTTAACTGTGCTTAGTATAAACTGCATCAAAAATGCGGGTTTATAGCGCAGTAACTGCAAATAGTCAATGAAACCCTCAAAATTGAGATTGACTTTTCTGAGCAAGTGTCGGATTCTTCTAAGTTCTGCCGACCACCTTTGCGTGTTATACTTCTAGGAAACGATTTTTCAGATATGCAAAGCACAGAAGCAAGCATAAGCGAGATATCTTTCTTGCTGCGGAAGCAGCAAGAAGGATGGTAATAGCAAAATGGTAATCGCAGCGCAGTCGACTTACTATTGAAATACTTGACCCCTTTCTATACAAATATCCAACTGCCTCTCAATAATCAACTTTATAAGCTTTTTCAAACTGTTCACAGTTCAACATGTTAAAACGTGGGTAGCAGTATAGGGTTGTAAAAATTTGAATGCTTTAACACATTTGTTTCTTTGCAAAGAAACCTAACAATAAGATACCATTATACAGCAACAGTCGGATATTTGTATAGAACGGAGTCAGATAAGCCAATAGTATTTAGCCTCCTTCTTCTTCCTTACACCATTCCCTTTACACACGCCTGTAGTCTTGATAAGAGTGACTTCCTAACCGAGGAACCCAATGAACCGTCGGCCCAGCAACAGTGCTGACAACTTCCAAAAAAACTGTGAAGGGTTAGAAGTCGTTTTAAGCTGCTTCTTAAATAACTATGTTTCGCACCCCTTGACCCTACATGGAACAGAGCCATTCCAGACTGTTCTGTACCGTATGTAAGGTTTGTACTGGAGACACTTCAGGAAGTCCAAATTCTTATTGAAACATTTTACAGGATATTGCCATAACTGTGATTAGTGGATACATGATTAATTAATGATTAGTGACTTGTGTGGATATTATATGCATGCACAAACAAGCAGTTTAGTTTGATATGAAGATTCCTTCTACACACGATTTCCCACTTCAAGCGCTATAGCAGAACAAAAACATAGATGGTAATAGCAGAAAATTATCGCCAAACACATACAAATGATGTGGAAAGTGCATATTTACGCAGAAACGAGAAGCCATTGAAGGAAACGCGGCACGAGGAATGCATGAATGTGTTAATTCCCCCGATCAGAAGTGGGATTGGCACATTGACAGATGTGAATGTACACCATTGGAATACTTTGACTCCGTCTTGTATGTAGAAATATGCAACTGTTGCTGTACAGTCAATTTTGTAAGCTATTCAAATTATTCACAGTGCTTTGCATGTTCAAAACTTGGTAAATGGCACAGGTTTGCGAAAATTTGAATCCTTTAACATTTGTTTGTGTATTCTAAGAAACATAACAATAAGACATACCATTATACTGCAACAGTTAGATATTCATACTGAACGAAGGCAAGTATGCCAATAGTATATGCAACAGCAAAGACCACCGCCTTGTACACATCGGACGGTCAAAAACTCATCATTCCTGGTTCTCAATGTATAAACGTATACATACGGTATGTTTGACGTAAGCATGCATGGAAAATGGTTGAAGACAAAGTAAAACGGAAAACTATTTCTTGTAAGGTAATTAATGTAGAGTATTTGCAACAACAACAACAATTCGATCGCTTACATTTCTTGGATAAGTGTGGACCGAGCGGTACACAATACAGGGCAAAAAGCGCACTTACCATGAGCACAGCCGAAAACTAGATGCGTTTTTGCAGTGCAAGAAGCGCCCAACGGGTGCAATGTTTCCTCAATTAAGCCAAATGGGGGGGGGAGGGGTTCGCTTCAATAGCTGGCGCTTAGGTGCACACGTGCCGCGTGGCACGTGCTGCGTAACGCGCAGCGGATAAGTCGAAAGATTTTTTAAGCTTGCGGCGACTAATGGCCTGCCGTGATCATAACCAATCACCTTATGAAGATAAGATGCGAGAGGAATTATCTCGGGGGGGGGGAGGGGCTGAAATTGAGCCAATTACATGTGTGTGTTCGGCGGCATTTGCGCTAGAAGCTGGCTGGCGACCAAGAGAAAAATAAGCCTCAAATAAACTTGCTTGAGTGTCTGAAACACTCATTTTGTTAGAATTAGGTATTTGGCAATCCTAATGAAAACATGAGGGTTATAAACTTTCAAGCACTAAATAGAGACACTCAAAATTTGAAGTTTTCTTTTCTCTGAGTACAAGCCCGATTGATTACAAAAAGCTTCAACATCTCTGGTCTATGACATTTCCATTCCAGCTTGAACTTGGAATTCTTTGCTACGTATGTCCAAACGTAGATATGAACATATTCACTGCGGCAGATGGATGTATTGAACAGAAACAGAGATAAAAATACTTGAAAACGAGAAAAGCGTAAGAGAGGTGACAGCAAATGGTTTGATCATTTAGCCGCCGTAGTAATAACACCATATTAGAAGTGAAAGGAGGAAAAGCACTGGTTGTTCAATTGCTCATTTTTGTGGACTAACAATAAGATATAGATGTGATGAGAACTTTGTCGAGGATAGGTACAAGGAAAAGATGTCCTTTCGGGGTAAGTTGGAGGAGACACTGTTTTTCTTTCACATGAGAAATTGTGATATTACTAGACGTTGAAGGCATTGGTCATATCGGTCAGCTCGACACACTCTTATGGCAGACACACACAACGTGACTATTCACAGTAATTTCTGTGACTATTCACAGTAATTTCTACATCCTAGGCTTTTCGTCCCATAGAAATTTGGACCACCCAGTATGTTTTCAAAGCAAAAAAAATAAGATATCCTGTCACAGATCAGGCATATCCATGAGCAGACATGACCAAAGTTTCCAAAATCTGTTTTTTTTTAATCCACATCAGATCCCTCTTATTTCAAAGACTTAGAGCAGCAAATGAACAGAAGCATAGGCACTGGCTTACAAACACAACCAACCATCCAAACCGTTGATGAGATTTTGGGAAAATTTAGGTGCCAGTAATACAGCCCCTTCTCCGGTCTATTTGCAGCAGCAAAAGTGCAATTGTTAGTACACAAATACACAAAAACGAAGTATATTAAACCACCTGAGCGGGTAGGAGCTTTCTGCAGGATGTTGCATGTAAGTGGTGAAGGGCCGAATTTTTGCACTGTTGCCCTGGGCGTTCCGTATTTCGGGGAAATGAGGAGACGTTAGCTTGTAACCAGGGACCGCATGGCACACGGATCTCTGTGTCTGTTCAAGTTGAGAGAACGTGCAAGACAGTTTATCCTTAAACTTTTTTAACGAGAAAAATAGGTTTTGCACATTGATGGTTTTTTACATAGTTTGACTGTTTATTACTCCAAAAAAGGATATATTTAACGCTGATGGAAATGAGTGTTATAAACACTTTGTTTTATCAAAACGTCTCATTAACTGTTTACAGGCAGAACATTTGCTTATCGGGGGGGGGGGGGGGGTGCTGTAGACCAATTTTATGTTTATCATGTTGAACAGTTACAACGATACAGAAGAAAACGGAATGTTCTCTGTGACAACTAATCCACAAACACGCTTTAAGGGGGAGCTTGGGTGTCTAAAATCCCGCACTTCCTTGCTTGTCAGATAAGCTGACAATAAGCTGGATGAACCCAGTTCAAGACATAAGGACATATGACACTACAACACTTGACAGTGCACGAAAACCTCAAAAATTCGATGCGAGGAGTTGTCTTCTATGAGATCTCGAAAAAAAAATTTGCTTGAAAGAAAGTGTAGTGTTAGAGGAGACATCTGAGCAAGCGAGAATTGAGGAAAAAGAAAAGGAACACGAGTGCATAACAACACCAGCTGTTTTCCGTGATACTTTGTGTCCTCTGAGAGATAACTGCTGCTAGAAAGCACAAACTTCTAACTGAATACTTGTGGCTCGTTATTTATTGCATGTATTATGCTTGAAAAGGTTATCACTCGTGATTAATCGTAATGCAAATGGCTGAGAAACAGCAGCCACTTCAACGAAAAGGTGCTGTTTTATTTCCATTCCTTGGCAGTGCTCTTATTACGCTCATAAACCTAACAAAAAACACAAAGATGCATAGATTGCAGAAACTTGCTAAGGGAGTGGGTACGAGGTTCCGAAAATTAAGGTGGGTACGATACGGTTCCGACAAAAAACCCACACTCCCTGGATGACTTGGAATCGGTAGACAACAACAGTGCAAAATATGTAGTGCGTAGCCTGAGGCAGTGAGCTGAGATGGATGGTGCGGCAAAATACTTGATGATGCCGAGGCATATGCATTACAAAGTACCAGCCCGATGATGCATCGGCAACGACGATGCGGCGTACTCAAATCATATCCACTCTTTCTCTTTGACCAATCACAGTTATTTCAACATCCTGATCATCAATGTCTCAATGCAAAGTTTTACCTCCTGAAGTGATTCCAGTACAAAATTTTAGACATCCTGTCACAGGTCAGGAATATCACTGGGCGTACTATTAGAATACCTGACTCCGTTCCGTACAAATATACGACTGCCAGTCACATTTTGCAAGCACATTCAAATTGTTTACAGTTCTTAACAGGCTCAAAATTTGGGAAACGGACAAATTCAAAACCAGTGTACTTAATAGTGAAACCAGTGTTTACCGTTACATCATGTATTAAGATGGGTACAAGGAGCAAGGAAGAAGCTGTCGGAGCAACACGTATCGATGATCCCAAAGTGGATGTTGTCCTCAACGGACAGATTTCGAATGGCCGAGTCGCGATGTGTACCGGGAAACCATCCCTCTTCTTCTTTGTAGGCAAATGGAAACGTGGATTCGGAAAGTGACAAAAAGGGAACACACACGTAGCCGAAGTGAAGAGGAAATTTCGAGAGAGATGACCTCTTTTCCAAGATACACTGAAATGCTGAACATTTTTGGTTTTAAAAGAAAGCACCTTCATGTATGAAAATCATTCGTTCTAAGTAGAGTTACCATTAATTGTTTCTTAAATGAAAGATATACACAAAATTTGCACGGTTGATCTTCTTTGTCGAATCTTTACTTTTAAGTTGAAAAAAATTGGCTGCATGCATTCAATTGCATTCAACTTGAAGTTTGGTTACGTTCTCAAACCTTCCGTAGCTTGTTGTGAAGATTCTTTTTTGGTTTGTTGCACTAGAAAAGCACAGAATTTTCGCACATTAATCGCACAGCGGAAATCTTGTAATCAACGGAGTCAAAAATGCACTAGTACTGAGAAAAAAGTCTAAAATACCCACAACAGTGTTTTATCGTTAAAAAACACTCTGTTATTATTATTATCATTTCGTAATCCAACTAACACTCATTTTTCTATCGTCACCTTGATTAGCTGAACGATGCCATTCAGTGTGCAGTTGGTGACCATCATAAAGTCCAAACGAATTTGATGAAAATAATGCTTCCAAATATCGATCGATTTATCGGTCACATTCTTCATGTACACGGCGATGAAGTACCCCACATTGTCATGGCAATT
>JACMIJ010000734.1:0-16078 GCA_014805365.1 Koerneria luziae
ATTTTAACTAGATGAAATTGTTTTGTCTGAATAGGACAGACATCCTTGTACTAAATAATGTTTTCCTCACGGTAAGAGGGAGGTTCTTGTCACACTGGACTTCGTAGAAACGGCTTACCGGACTACTGAGCGGATGGACAAAATACTGTGTAGATTGTGCGCCCATTGGCATATGAATCTGTCATTTAGAAAATATAATTGACCTATTGGGTTTAAGTTACATCTTTTACAATTAGCTCCAATCACATAATCTCTAAAAGAGCTGGAATAATTTAGTTCACACCGAAAGTGATCGCTACCGTACCACCGTCGCTTCACGCTTATCTTTTCGAGACCCCGGTTCCCTCAACGGCGGTCGTTGACCAACGACTGGATCTCCTCAAACTGCCTCCTCTCAATGGCTCTCTCGAGGTTCGTTTATGAAATGTGAAGGAAGCTGATCTTGTAGTGAATAGATCATTCACAAATGGTCGTTGAATAAACGCAATACCGTTCAAGCGTTCTTGAAGGTATTATGTCTTTAAGCCTATTCTTTTTAATACACAGCTCGTACATTACGAAGTTTGTCACCGCAAGATTATCAGTACTGTTGTTTTACGGTTTACTTCTTTTGTTTTCATTTAACGTTATTAACGTTATTTGATTGAGTCAGTTCGTTGAACGTCAGTTCAGGAACACACGTTCTCCATTGCATCGGAGCAATGTGGTGAATATCGATCACTTTTGGACACGGCTGCCAAATGGAATTTAGCCAAACTTCCGAAACGACCCGACGAGTGGATATTTCGGAAGGGCTGGACCCGATATGCCAAGGGTGGCTCGGTTGAACAGGTGAGAATCATATTTCTGTTATGGTTTACTCCCTACCTTTGTTCCTCTTCGTTGATTCCCCTCCTGTTTCATCGTCGTTTCAACAATTCCTCAAGAAACCCTAACAACCCATCAAAGCGGTTCCACTGACAAATTTTATTGCGTATGTTTAGCTTTGCGGAAATATTGCCTTTTTTGCAAGTTTAGCACGGCCGCTCTCAACGTTATCCTTTCCCCATCGTTACGAATGGGTTACAGTAGGTAGAAGAGTTTGAAATACTAGAACCAGGGTTGTAGGATTGTCGTATCGACAAATCCTAACGCTGATGCGCGTACTGAAACAACATTTATTGATTTACCATACAACACAATCACGATCCAATTTTGCCTTGTCAAGGTACCGTATCCTCTCGAGGATGTATTCGTGTTTGATGTGGAAGTGGCCGTCCAGGACTGTCCGTTACCGGTCATCGCTGTTGCTCTTTCGGAACAGGCATGGTTCGTATTTATCCTGGTACAATTGTCATCGTTTTTCCGATGCACAATTTCTTGTTTGCGCAGTTCATAGGCGACGTGAAACATAAACACCATGGCATGAATTCGTGTGCCCGCAAAGCAGTTCTGATTTGTGAAGCGTTAGCTCTACAGCATCTTTTTATGGCCTGGAGTCTAATTAGCGAAGGAGCTCCACAACTGTGCGAGCCTTACTGTATTGCTCTACTGTGCATTTTTTTTGTACATGACTGTAGTAATCGGACTACCGTATTGTAGGAACTACAGTAGTTCGCTCTTATGTTAGGTGTGATTCTGTTTGGCAGTTATTACAGCAATTCAAAACTGCCTGTGAAAAAGGACCGTATCATTTTTTAACCCGTTCAGGTACTGTTGGTTCTCATCACGACTATTTGAATCGAATGATGTCATCGCACCGAGCTTGCCCACCCAGGAGAATCTTATCCCATTGGGAGGACACGACCGGCCAAGAGTCGTTATCGGACACAATGTGGCGTACGATCGAGTCCGGTCGAGAGAACCGTATAACAGAAAGGTAGAGAACAGTGCACCTACAGTAACCAGATCCCAGATTGGATCCCAAGCGGATTTGATTCCAGTAGAATATCCAGTAGAATACAGTATGGTCCGTGGTTACACTGTAGTCGAGACAGTTTAAGAAACTGTACGTGTTTTAAATATTGCAAATGTAAATATTATAGCACTTGCATATCACACGCAACATTGTCATAGCATTTGATCGTAACAAATGTCAATTATATTGTTGTGTTTTCAGCAATCGCAACTTCGTTTCTGGGACACAATGTCGATGTCGATCTCGATGTACGGTATGGCTGACCATCAAGTGCCCGTCTACGAGAGCAAAGATCACGTCTACGACGAGGAGTTGAGAGTGGTACGCCTACACTTCCGTGCCATTTACGGTTACCGTATCCACTTGACGCTCCGTTCAAGAACCAGTCTTGCATCGATAGTAACGTTATTGGTATAGCTGGGGCACCCGATCTTGGGATACCCTAACGTTGGAAGCTCCTTTTTTGAGTTTAAGTTTCCAATAGGCGCCCCGTTTCTGACTGTCCAACACCAGAGGACCATCGCGTTTTCGAAACATAGAAACTTAAGACGTCGATGTATGGAACCAGTATTTGTTCGGGTTGCAAGTGTCTAACAAAAAGATGTTTCCTTTCAGCCCATGAACTGGAAGGACACGTGGAAGTCACGGGTGACGAAAAACGGACTGGCGAGTGTGCGTTCTTTCTCTTCGCAGTTTGGTATCATACTGTAGTGTTTTCGCCAGTTTGATAGCGCCTTTGTAGCAAAGACTTCGTTCGCTGTTATGATCACTGAGTTTTCGCATACA
This sequence comes from Koerneria luziae, assembly GCA_014805365.1. Taxonomy (NCBI): domain Eukaryota; kingdom Metazoa; phylum Nematoda; class Chromadorea; order Rhabditida; family Neodiplogasteridae; genus Koerneria; species Koerneria luziae. Next base: position 2,684 of record JACMIJ010000734.1, read on the forward strand.
ATTCAAGCAAATAGGTCAACGACTTTAAAACATTGTGTTTTCTCCAGATCTTGTAACATTGTTTAGTCAATGTGTTTGCAGACATTTACAAAAAATGGCTGCCTGCAAACATTTTGGAATGCTGATTTTTAGGTGCACGAATTTTTGATCAAAGACGGTGAACCGATGAAGAAAGAGCTACAAGATTTCTTCGTCAAACATTCACTGGCCGATATTCGAGAGAATGTACAGGTACGAGCAAAATATTGTGAAGATGGTTACAGCTTGCTGAATGTTGGTTGTTGTCATACTCGTTGGACCATGATTTTGGAAGAGAGTTGAGAGAGAGCAGCAACAGCATCATTAATGTGTCATAGCCGTCTGCGATCTCTCTCTCTCGCCTTTTTCGGCCAAAAAATACGGTTGCGGCAAAACATCGTATTCCTTTAGGCAAACCAAGGTGGTTGAATATAGGCGTAAAGAAACAGTCCCATTGTTTAAGTTACACTAATAGCTACATGCTGGTACTAAGAATGTCCCGAAAAGAGCCATATGAAAAATCCATTTGTCGTCCCTAGTCATAGGCTGTTATTAGAGCAACTTTCTAAGCAGTATTCAATTTTTCTGGAAAGCGTTTCTCGCGCCAATGTGCTGTTTTTACGGCTAATTGTAAGAGTTGCTGCAGATGCTGACGATGTATTGTGCGGGCGACGTCAAAGGTACGCTCGAGATCTTTCAGAAGTTGATGCCACGGTTCTATGAATGGTGAGATTGTAGCTATTTGCGGAATGTAATGTGTGTATGCTGCAAAATGTCTAAGTACATCACAGGCAAAAGCCGGCTGACCGTCTTTCTCTGGCAATCTGACAATGAGGCGGACCTTGTTTGGGTGGAATAATGGGTCTCTCGTTGCCAGAGGCATCGTTTGTGTTTGTGGCGGCTCTCGTGCACAAAAGATGTCATAGTTGTCACCATACCAAAATTAGTGGATATAAGGAACAACACAACACAGTATCGTTTGGGGATCATAGATCATATACAATGCAATTTTTTTGTTATTGGTAATTGATTAACGATTAGTGAATAGCTGGAACGGTGATTGACTGATAGATTCTTGGCGCCGCCCAACATAAGAACAGATGAGATAAGAACCGCCTGGAACGAGAGCCCCGCTAATTTGATTATCCTTTGTCTGAGGGTTCTTATTCAGTCGGTTCTTACCTCGGCTGTTCGTATTCTTGGCGGCGCCGGATTCTTGTCACCGTTCCTTCACACTTCCTACACAACGTGTTGCATCCGACGCTCTACAGTACCTCATTTGCATACAATAACAAACGCGCTATTACAATGGGATATGTAGATTTGAGATCCGGTGGAAGTTCCACTGCCTTGACATATTGTTTGTTCCCTTCTTGTTTACTGGATCATCGTATTGTCCAGTTTCCCTCATCCGGCGACCATGTGCGGTATGCTGGAGATGATCGACGCCTATCTGCCGATCAATCAATACTGGAAGATGTTCTATGAGCGGAGCGAAGCCGAATCGTCTACTATCGGAAACGTGGCAGCATCGGGAATCGCTACTCTGGGAAGGCAGATGATACGGGAGAACAGCAGGTGCGCAGTTTTATTTGATATTTGTAAAATATTTTTAAAATAACTTGATATTTGTAAAATATCTATTCGCATAGTGGGCGAGCAGCAAATACACTGATGGAGTTTTGGAATGGAAACATGGCCATGCTTAACGACAGGAATGACGAGTAAACGCTTAACTTTATTAAATGAAGCATAAAAATAGTTGTCGCTTAACTTTATTAGTCATGAACAGTTCTCATTTTTCGGACCTCATCGTCAGGTCTCATTCTTCGGTTCTCAAGTCTTCTTGGCCTCATTCTTCGTTCAAATGAACGTTACTTTGGAAAATGCGTTTGTAGAGTACAGTAACCAGGTTGAAAAAATCCCGTTTTCAAGGCATTTTGCGTTGCGGGTAGTCCTGAGAATGCCAGGATGTTGTGGGGCTATTAAGTCCAAAGGTGCTTGTCAGTCACCTGGTTGCCAATCAGATCAAATGCTTAGCTGTCATATTTTCTCTTGCAGCTTCGATGGCGATATTTGGATGTGGAACGTGGACATGAGCATCAAGAAGAAGTCGCAGACACCGACGTACGTTCTCATGTCGTTTTGATTTCTCAACACCTTGTTAGTGCATGTTCATAACCCGAACAATATCACAGCGAGTGTTGTGCAATAGACATTTTGCTCTCACTTGATGGGAGATTGGCGCGAGGAAGGTAGACCTTGGAACACGGAATGACAATCTAGCTCGAAACCAGCTGACAATGGGCTATTCCCTCCCACATCTACCGTAGCTACTACTGCATCGATTACGGCAGTCAACTGATTACGTAACCCTGTGCTAAATACAGCAAAAAGTAAAGCTTTACCGTATCAGCATTTCGCCTGCGGGGGATACAATATTCTAACATTTTGTCCACTACGCAAACTTGTCTGTAATGCGGCCTGCAATGTTTAATGTTGCGGATCGAAGGTATTATATCTCGCCTGAGGTTATCGTAACTTGTTTAGCTGGTTCACCGGTATGTTCGACTCAAAAGCTGCTGCTGAAGCGGATCCGACTTCGATAAGTGCCGAGCATATGAAAATGAAGAGCAACGTTAGTTGATTTACGAAGTTCGTCTTCAATAACTGTTCTATGACTAGCGGTGCCATTGCCATTTTCACATGTGAAAGGCGAAACAGACGTTGGTTCTGACAAGGTTGTTTCAGATGATACCCTTGTTGTTTGGGCTGTGTTACGGTCCGTACCCACTGCACTATATCAGGGAACATGGTTGGGGATATCTGGTGCCCGCGACAAAGAAAGAATCGAAGAAGACGTTCAATGACAGCATTCCATTCAGGTGGTCTTCTGCTTAGGAGTTGTGGTTAGGGAATTATTTAACACATGAACGCGGTTGAGTTACAACAATTGGCAGCTGTATTAGAATGAGTAGACAAAGTTATATAGGAACATGCGACGTTGATTTTTATGTGAAAGATAATGAAAATGCTCCTGTAATTTGTGGAATTGAATTACTTATAGGAAGATCCTCGATTTTGTGGAAGAGAAGAAGTTGGAGTGGGGCGATGGAGTGTTACTGGATCAGGACAGGAAGAAGGCGAACATATTCCGCGATTTCGATTTTTACCAATTGGACCACCCGGTATGCAAGTCGACAATAAAGTTGACTCTTTTGAGAGTGGAAAAACTTTAAGAAACGAAATAACTGATTTGTAGGATCAACATAAATATGAACAATAACAATAAACTAGCATGATGAAGTGAAAACAGAATCAGCCAAAAGGCACAGAATATACATATATGAAACTGTATAAGATAACATTGAAGCTCGTTGTTTACATAACAACAATCGATAATAGTGGGACAATCAAGATACTTAGTCAACACAAAACCAGTCAAATAAAAACTAATTGACATGATCACTCTTTCGAGTTCACCAAGAACATCATTAGTTGCGCTGCTCCATGGATGCCTTTGGTCTTCGATAGACGCTGCGCTGTCGCCTGTGGCATGTTGCGTTGCACGGTGCGTAACGCGATCACGCCCAGCTTTGACGGTAATACGCAAATCGAGTGAAGCTGCACTTTTCGTTTTCCTTTTTCGCACGTTTCAACACCGACGATTACTTCATCTGCAATCGCAAAGATTTGTGGTCACAGGATGTTTGAACACAAAACACAGACTTTTCTTCTTTTTTTTTCGAGAAACGTCAGTGTATTTGGTTACTGTAGGTTAACAGGGATGATCACAGGAGCGCGCAAATCACATCTCTGACAGTAATCAACATAAATTTTTATATTTGGGCATATATTTTGCTTAGCTTGAGATTTTGCTTTAAAAAGTACACCTTGTTGTTAGCTTTATGCTCATAGGATCCTCTGAATTGAATATCCTTGCCTGTTCCTGCCCAATATTCGACAGCCTAATATGTGTAAACGTTTCAAGAATATATGTGTTCCCTCTTTCGGGATCTCACCATCCAGCACTCCGAGTGTGCTATGAAATCCCGCCTTGACGACGTTGTCGGTGAATAGGAAGGTGGAAGTGTGCGTCCACTGTTTCGTGTGCATGTCGAGCATCGTAACAATGAGACCGTCGGCGCGTCGGCCCTCAATTTGGGCGCCAGTTGGCGCCATAGTGTGCGCCAGAACCAGGCGCCCGCGGCCGAACAGCTCGCAGTAGCTGAGGAAATCAACGTCCGATAAGTGCGGCATATCGCGGAAACTGTAATGAATGCGTTGACGATTCTACGTACAGCATGCTGAGACAGTGCAACTTCCGCCGGTCTAAAATTTGCATATTCCTTTGTAATAGAGAGCAAAACCGTTGTCATCGTATGCAAATTAGGTACCGTAGACCGGCGGATGCAGCATGCTGTGCGTATTCTAACGCATGTTGGATGCTCCCTCCAAGGGCTTCTGCACAGTGTGTTGCTTCCCGCTGGTCTATAGTACACAATTTGCACGGTGTTTTGAAGCTATTCACAAAACAGCGATTTGAAATTTTCATAACTTTTTGATCACACTCCAAACTCTATTGTTTTGTATGCAAATGAGGTATATTAGACCGGCGGTTGTGAAACGCTGTGATTTGCATACAATAACAAGAGCTTCAGTTTCCCTAACAAAGGGATATGCAAGTTTGAGCTCGGAATACGTGCCACTGTCTCAGCATGAAGTGTTCTGAGACTCTGTCATCCTAGCTCTCGTCAGTTGTGTGCGATTCTGCGGCAACATGCCTGCCGACGACTTCGAGGCGGTCATCGGCGGTCCAGCGGAGCAACTGCCCTTCGGTGTGTCCGGTCTTGATGTACACGTCACCATCGGACATCCATACTTTGCTTACGAAATCCGTCGATTCGAATTCGAGCATCTTCGTTGTCGAACCTTTGGAATGAGAAAGAATACGTAGATCGAAAAGGCATACGCGTATCATCAAAGCGTTACACGTATGAGTACGTATGCTTCGAGCACCATGAGCACCTATGTTCATGGAAACATCCTCGTTGCCTATACATAACTGTGTTCTAGCTTCTTTCTCTACTCTTCTGCATAGATTAAAAAGTTGGTACTTTCCGGAGTCTACCCCCTTGGTTTCAGTGGCAAAACGGGGATACCCCTGCCTTAAATCCCTTCTCTAGTAGTGAATCCAATGTAAAAGACCCGAAAGGTGTTGAAAACCCCCTCATGAGATTCGCTCCGTCGGGATACCCCCTCCAATTTTTGACTACTTATCCGCCCTACCTTTTTATTCTATGCTCTTCTGTACATACAATTTCTTTGTATGCATACGAAAAATCAAGACCGGTTCTTCTGTACAACTGTTGTGTTGCAGTTGTTGAGAACTCAGTAACAATAATGTGAAAACGCAGTGCGATAGCGCACGTGTAATCGCAAACCTGTGTACAATTGCATCGCCTTCGAGCTTTCGGTTCTCATTTCCACGGCGAAAGTCATACTTGGTGAGGTCGACAACACCTACAATGTGGAATATGCTCTTTCTGACAATGAGAGAAAAACGGTCAGAAACGGGTGAAAGGATATCTTTCTACGTTGTGATTATGTATGTCCTGGATTGAAAAGCAAGAGTCGATGGCTTAGACAAAACTGGTGGAACAAATCGGATGAGGATTGGACAGCCATACATGACCACCACGTGCCAAGAAGACCAGCGCAGTGATACTGATAAATGAATTTAATTGAAAAGCAAAGGTGGTCCGTGTGAATGCTTGAGCAACGTCGGACTTAAAGTGTCTCACAATATCCTGGCCTTCTGAGGGCTTCCCGCAGTCGAAATGCCATAAATACGGGCGAACTTTGCTTTGCTTTTGGATAGAAAACAAGCCGGTATCGGAATCCATTTCAACGCACTTATCCAGAGAAAAAAAGCAAAAAATTGAGATGAATACCTCCGCATTGATCGCGCTGCTGGGGATGTCAATGCACTTCACGATATGCATTTCATTCAACTCTTGAGTGAGATGAAGCAAGTCAATCGAAAGCGTCGTTTGCATATGAGTGCGCAGTCGACGCATTGTCGCCGCGACAACGCGCGGCGTGATAAAACCCATCATGCGGAAACGCAGCGGCGAGCTGTCCAAGCGCTCTTCGAGTTGTCGGTGTGATTCGGAAAACACGATCTCGCGCATCCACGTTCGTGTGTAGCGACTGAAGTGCTCAATATTTAGTTCTCAATATATGTACTACCCTTCTGCATGCATAATTTGCTGTGAAGTCGACTAGTACAGTACACACATGCAGGCATTTTTGAGAGCTTGAACGATATTTTGACGCGAATCTTCATCAAACAAAATATGTAAGTTCGAAAACACCAAGAGCTCAACAACACTCCAAACGTTTCTGTAAAGACGAAAATAAAAAGCGTTTTTGCTACGCTTTTTGTTAAATGTTTTAAGGTAGAAAAAAGAAGAGAGTCAGAAGATTGTACACCTGAGAAACCCACTTGAAAATGAGTAGATATCGTGACATTCCGTCCAGATGCTCATAAGGAGCGCCTAACGCTTGAAAACGCACGTTGTTGCAAGTGAGAATAAGCTCATCATTAACGAGCATGTCTTCCCATTCAAGCAAACGCTCGTAGCTTCCGAACGGTGTCGGAAAACAGTCGTGATGTGGCTGAGCACCAGCTATTAGTCTGGAAAACATTACAGTAATTGCTAGTATTGATCCTGTAGGATCGCCACTACCTTCGTGGATCGTGATATTACTACTTCCTTGTGAGACGTTTAAGGCTATAATATTACTGTGCTCACAGAAAAGAAAGTAAAAGTAAGTATAATAGTCCCGAATCAAGGTCTCATAGCCTGCGGTGCGGTCCCGACGGTGTGGGAACGCTGTACGAATAGAGTTCCAAGATGAACTAATATGCTCAATATATGTATTTTCTCCATAATTGCTGTGTTTTATCAACATAATTAGGATATGCATGAGCCTCGCTGGAATATTGGCTATTTTTTGCTGACAATGAGAAGTAGACCGTCCTTGTTCGGACTATTTATTTTGAAAAATAGACTATAGTATGGTTGCCCAGCATTTCCTTACAAACCAAAGATGAAGCCAACCTCTTTGGAACATATTCGATGCACAACGTGGAGAAGAAAAGCTTGAGTACAGAAGCAATGCGTTTAAGGAGCGCGAAAAATCTCTTTCTAAGATGGTCCATCCGTAGCAGCAAAACCTTAAAAATTCCCATTAATTTTGCTCCACGACTTAAACATCACAAAAATATCCACTCAATATCAGCATTTACACATGGAAAAGACAAAAAAATGTAATAACGTTTATGATGTCATTTCTGTCCACAAGGCAAACATTTCTTCTTGAATTCACATGCCAAGGAGAAACAAAAGTGATGTATGGGAACAAGAATAAAGGCACTGTTAGCAGAGGCGGTTACAATATATTCGTGCACCTTACACAGCCTAAGTTTGTCCTTTTCGCACAAACACGCCTAAGAAAAAAACAGCTCCCGTTCCTTCGAGATCAGCAGCCAGACAAGGAGCGAGTGACCTTCCAAAATGACGATGCCATTGGGCACCATTTGGACATTCTTGGACCGATGCGCCATCGATTACCATATCCTCCGAGCTGCTCAGTGTGAAGGATCACCAATGTAAAAAGATGCAAGAATGATTGTAAGATGATTCAAGTAACAAGAACAGTAAAACTTAAAAGAAGGAACATTTTTGAAATATTTTTTTCTTTGAAGGCTGGAAAAGGCAATGTCGGCTACCCCGTGACGAAGCACACCTTCGCTGATATCGAGCAGAAGGTACTGTAACTTATTAATGTGTTTTATTCTGATTGTGAGTAATACCAACAAGTATATTGTCAACAAGTTGGTTATGTGCTTCGATGCTAACAAAGACAAATAGCCAGGAAGTTAGTGTAACGTTTCTTGTTATGACTTTGTGTGCAAGGTATATTAGCGAATTAATGCATATCTCTGTATTATACAATAGGAAGCAGAACATGGCTTCCGTAAGAACCAATAGTTTCAAAGGAGGGGTAAAATACGTAGCTTCGACTGTGATAAAGGTGTAAAGCACATGAAATGTTCAAATATGTGGGGTATTGTTGTACCTAAAAGTGGGTGCCGGCCTCGCTGTGGTACAAAAAAGGTGGTACAAAGTCCTATACTTTCAAGGTGTTGCGGTGTTCGAGAGGCGAAGAATATTTTGACGCCTATGTCAACTACATCAAGAATGCCACGTTCTGGAAGAGCTTCAGGTTCAGTTTTTTGTTCTGTGTCCGACCGGAAAATTGCACAGGACTATAAAATTGAGGCGTTCAAGGGCTTGTCGTGTTTGTGCTGCATCGAAAGAACATACGACTTGCTTCGACTGTGAAAACATTGTTCTCGGATTCTGATGTAGTTGCAGCACACTATTTCTTACAGATCTTTCGGATACCTAGCAATGGAGCTACTTACATATGTTGTATAAATATACAATGTTAGCAATTGTATATTACATTACCTATTTCAGGGATCGATACAAGTCCGAGCTTCCGATCTGGTATCCGGAAACGAGAAAAGAATCGCCTGAAACCATGGAAGGTATGGCTCGGCGAATTCAGTCGTTTTTTATACTCTCCTCTTTCTAGTGATTGATGAGAATATGTTGAACAACGATGTCTTGTTGTTCAAAGTATTCTCACCAATTATGTTTTAACTTACCTGAGCATAACGTATTTTGTTACTGGTCACTGAAAAAGTTGTAAGAATGGTCTCATACATGATGGAAGGCTCATAGACTCGGATTGCTTGTTCATGCAGGTGCACTGTCGCCGGCTGTCTGCCCAGCGGGTACGGTATCGCGACGGAGCGTGCACAAGCTATGGGTGACCGCTACCAATGCAAATGTGAGTGACATTTCATCCGACCATATAATACTTTACAACTTGTAAGTAGTTAATGCTCTTGAGGTATTTTAGTATTTAGAACCAGCTTAGGTTCCTTCAATGTAATACATGTGATATGTGTACTTTTGATACTTTCTTACAATTAGTGGGGTTGGAAAACGTTTTTGTTTGATTGTCACATTGTTTGTTTGTGGCAGATACGACAGTAAATGCGTTCTCGCCTTATGATATTTGGCAAAGAGCAAAAACATTTTGCATATGTTGATGTGCAGGAGGACGACCGCATCGGAACGGGTCTCAAGTCGATGATCCAAGCCGGGACGGGTACGGTATTCGTGGGCGCTGACGTCGACTCACAGGAGCAGTGGATCGCCGCGCTGTGCGGAGACGCCAGTCGGGCGGAGAGATTGCGTAAGTAAGGGCGAACTGGGTGGAGGATAGGCCACGACTGAATATCCGAAAGAGTGTGATGTGGTACAGTGAGAATGTCCCCCGTAGTACCGTAATTCGTAAGATAGTTGCTGTATGAGATAACAACAGTTGACTGCAAAATACCAAGAGTAGCAGCGCAGAGCATAGTGGGCATGTTATGTCACTCTTTGGCTTATCCCGCACGCACTGGGTTCCCAGATTAAGCCGCCAGTCCAATCAAAATTGGTAGCACCATTCCCGTATAATAATCGGCAATGGTGCAAAGAGGAAGGAAATAAGACAACTAACGTAAAGAAAGGTAAAGTAACAATAACTGGTTACCGTTCCAGCCCTAGCTGATCGTGTCCCGGGTTGCTCTCCGTTCTCGAATATGATGTTGGCTGGATCCAAATCGGATGGCAGTGATCTCCATTCCGTGGTAGCCAAGGATCTGAAGATCGGCAGGAACGATGCCAAGGTGAATAGTAGTGTTGTGACAGATATGTGTATTATGAGTTATTTGAATTGTTTCGTTGAAATCATCTTAAATGTGTGGTTTCTATCACAATCGTCATTTCTATCATAGTACTATCTGTTGAAGGGGCCGGAAACAGTGATTCCTCGGAGGCAAGAAGCACAAATTCCTTATATAGTTGCCCCCCCTTACAGAAGTTGCGAGTCTCTTATACACACATTTCTGAGAGAAATAACGGTTTCGAAGCTCCTTTAACTTAAACGCTGAACAATAAAAGCGTTTTCTAGGTTAATAAGAGAGTATAGGTTTTCCATGGCGATAAGGGACGTTCTAATTGCAGACGCTGAACTATGCTCGGTTGTACGGTGCGGGTGAGAAGAATGCCATCGAGCATCTCGTCAAGTGTGGAACAAAAGAGAAGGAGGCCGAGCAGAAGGCCCGGGAACTATTCCGGATTACCAAGGGAGCCAAGCATAGGTACGGTATTTTTTACCAATTATAGGGTACGACAATTCAACAAAGCCTTATTTGGGGCTCGGTGAATATGTGATCTATGAAAGTGATCTTCAGTTTCATCATTTATCAACTGCAAGCATAGACAGTCACAACCGTTAATTTTGTTGCACCACGATGTGTACTAGAACTGTTTCTTGAACGTTTACTTTCAATAGCACATCTACTTTAACCGTTTCTACTCACGTTTCTTTTGTTGCATACAGATTACCGTAGTTTTAGTTTGATTACGGTAAGTGTTCCAGTTTCCGTCGTCTCCATCCACTGGCGAATGCGCTCTTCGAGGAGTTCTTGTCGGAAGGAGAAAACTCGGATAAGGAGGGATATCTGTGTATCGGTGGACGATATTATCTTTTGGCATGGGAGTCGGCCCGCTGGTAGGTGGAGCGAAAGGCCTAACAATAAGATTCTCCCGAATTAAGATTAATTGCCCACAAGAGCAATGTATTAGGAAGTTGACTTTCTTACAATTAGAGATTCTGAGGGAGCTTGTTGTAGAACCATTATTTCATTGTTACAAAAATGTGTATATTTGGTCAATATGCAGTATTTATTGGTTTATTGCAAGAGTCACACGTCACAGTTAGAGTTAACGTTTGTGAGAGACAATTGTACGTAGAACCGGTAAGAAACGCTTTGTCTTTTGGGAGTTGTTCCATGATACCCTAGTCTTAGAACACGCAACCAAATGTTGCAATTTGTTAATCAATGCGACTAAAATATACAAATGAGCATGGGTTGCTAATTTTTTTTTGGGAATTCAGCGCAACAACACTCGACTTCGAAGATTGGGTGGTGGATAGGATTCTGAAGGAAAAGGGAATTGAAGAAAGTGGCGAGAAACAGAATGAGATGAGATCAAAGACCATCCGGGCACTGTATGAGGACATTGGAAGGACGATCATGTTGTATTCGGGCGGATAGTAAGTTTGTATTTTAAACTTTACAATAAACAAAGAAGCATAATCAAATAATGTCATTATTGCTCTTTTAGACTTTAGATGCATTTTCTGACTATAGAGATAACTGCCAACCTGAGATTTACTTGCTAGCAATAAGAAGTTAGTTTCTACTGTTACTAACAATAAATAACATGTGAACTCCTTGCTTTTTTATTCTTTCACATAATTTGCATGTGCATTCTATTATAATAATTGATTTGAGTGAATCGGACACCTTCAACTTCCTGGAGGTCGCCTCACTGTCGGATGATCTGCGTACACCGGTGCTCGGCTGCAAGTTGAGCACCTCCCTGTCACCTCTCCCGGAGGACACTCCCGGTGCAGAGCTGTTCGCACTCAAGTACAAACGATCCGTCATCAATTGGGTATGTTGAGGCATGGAATGCTTTGATTTTGGGGTACTGCTCACAATATAATAACCCTCAATTTTGAGGGGTTTAGCCAGTAATAGGGCAGAAAATTAGGGTTATAAATATTCAAGCACTTTTCAGGCTTATTTGAGGGTTATTTTTCTGTGTTGAAAGCAATAGTATTGTGTATGCACGTGGAAGCGCTTATTGTTACCAGTAAAAGGCGGACAATTCCATAAACGCACATATTCGCACAAGCTTATATTTTTTGTCGGTAAGAAACCAATCGACATAGATTTTGGTATTTGTGCCTAAATTGTTCATAACTTGAGACTCATACTGAAATACAGTTACTATCTAGTTAACGGAACAAGTTATTTTTGTGCGCAAGTCATTTTGTACGCTTATGGCATCGTCCCGAAAAGGTATTCCTGTGAGGTGTCAATCGATTGATTTTGCCGAAGTTGCCTATTGCAGATAGTTCAATCGAGTGCCGTCGATTATCTGCACCTGATGCTGGTGTACATCCGATGGCTGTGTGGGCGGTACGATATCGACGCCCGATTCTCGCTCTCTATTCACGATGAGGTACGGTACTCACACTCAGAGAAAAATAGGCCTTGATAGTGTTTAAAACACTCATTTTCTTTAGTATTTTTCGTAATCCTATTGAGAAAATAAGTGCTATAAACACTCCAGCACTAAAGAGTGTTTAAAACACTCAAGATTTGAGGTTTTTTTTGTGTGTGAATAGTACGTATATGTTCATATCGCTTTAGGAAACAGTTTCATAATGACAGAGCGCATAAGCTACACATGCATACCCCGCATGTAGCACAAAAGGCGTGATTCAGTGGAGGCTTGAGGTTTTGCTTTATGATGCACATTTATTGGTGTTGCGTATGCATTGAAATGATTCTATTTTCGCGTGGACAGTTGTACTGACAAGAAAAAGGGTGCTGTGAGCTGGAATGAGCACAAACTGTGAACTGAGATGAGTACGAAGTGTGAGCTCGATTGAGCACTATGCCGATGCTCGCTTTACGGGACAAGAAGCTGAGATTCAGGTTCGCTATGTTGTGAACGAAGTGGATGCGGAACGATTTGCACTCGCCCTGATGTATGCGAATCTGTTCGTGAGGGCGATGATGTCCACCAAGTTGGGCATACAACAACTGCCGATGGTTGGTCACTAAAAAGTTACTAATTGTAAGAGAATGACGCGCACTTACAAATGTATAATATTAACCAGTTTTACGTCATTTGGCTTCAAAATTGCGCTTTTTGTTCTTCTGAAATAAACTTGTAAAGAAGGAGAACAGGCCACTTTTTTCGGTGTCATATAGTCTTCACTTTGGTCTGACAATGAAACACGTGAAATCCGGGCCCAGTAATATGTTATTCTTCGATAAATACGCCATATTTTGACTCTTCTGACAGCTATAATATAATCAATTGGCATTTAAATCACAAAAGAACCTATAGGAGAGTAAATTCAAGGTAATAAACCTAGTTGTCAAAATTGGCTTTACTCCTTCTTTATGATCGCCGCCTTGAACACACATGTCGTATGTACTTCTGCATAAGTGCGTGATGCGCTCTTGCGTACAGACGCACGCGCGGCCGCCGACGCGCCAGACTGTGCCTTAACGAAGCCTAAGCGCACAGGGAGAAATGTGTTCCTACGCGCCCTAACAAAGGCGACCAGTACGCGTCGCAACCGCAGCGCGTGTCAACG
>JACMIJ010000735.1:0-16064 GCA_014805365.1 Koerneria luziae
CATATCAATTGAGTTGCAGCAATTCAATTGAGGTGCAGCATATCAATTGAAAAGCGATCGCTTTTCAATTGATATGCTGCACCTCAATTGAGATGTTTTTATCTGAGTATGCAATGCTGTTGCGATTCGCCATAAACGTGTCGTAATTGCAGAATCGTATGGCACAAGCTGTTATTCACGTCAATTAACAATGGCGTCTTCTGAGCTCCTCCATTTTGAGGGATGCAATTTCTTCCGCCTACGAATCGCATATTCTTTGTTGAGTGGACGCCCAGTTGTGATCAGTAATATAAGACCGGATCACGATGATCCCGGTGTTAAGGGTTCGTTTTTGGCTGAATTGCACTCAAACATCATTTTCATTAGTTCTTACAATTAGTAGATTGTCAGCCCTTCTCAGTGCTTTACATCCTTGCCGGATCCGGCCGTTTTCGGCTATCGATGTTCCGCCTGATCCGCCTGATGGCCTGATCCGGCAAGGATGTATAGCGCTGAATAAAGCCTATTGAGATTATTTTTAGAGCACGAAACCAACTTATTAATGCTGATTGACCACATCACCAATGGATCACGCGTCGATATCAGCAAAACAGGTATCTTTGATAGTTTTTTCCTGGAAGGAGACGAATGTTATTACAGTACGCTAGTTCATCAAAATACAGAAGAAATCAACACCTATTTCTTCACAAGATGTACAATATGATTATTGTAATTACTTTGTTGCCTTTTTAATAGGTGCAGATTAGATTACGGTAGCTTGGTTTTTCATGTTGAATGCTTATTTAGTGTTGCATTGGTCTTGATTCAGGAACGACGGTTCGATTCACACCCGGAGTGCTGCTGGGTGGGGAAGTATCAATGGACTGTGGAAACACACGTTGTCTGTCCTTCTACCTCGAGCTGCTCATTCTCATTGCCCCGTTCTGCAAACGACCACTACGGGCGAAATTGACGGGAGTCACCAACGCGCCAGGGGAATTGTCCGGTAAGTTTGTTCAAATGAATCACGATTTTTGAGTCAATTACGTTATCTAAGACACTTTGGCAAATACTTTGGTGAATGCAACGTGTGAATCTCATATTTAATTTAGTTAATACATATTGATATTGCCAGAGGTGCATGACCAAATTATTTTTAGTTGACGCCATGAAGCACACTTGGCTGCCTATCTTCAACAAATTCGTGTTGAATGACGAGGATCTCGATATCAAGGTATTGACATTTTTCTGCTTTTAAAAATAGTAATATAATTAAAATATTTATGTACAATACAGTTGTAGACGGTATTCTCTTCAGATCAGTGCCCGCGGTCTTCTTCCCGATGGAGGTGGAACGATCGTCTTCACCGCTCCCGTTGTCAAGACACTCCGGCCTGTTCAGGTAAGAATCTTCGTGGTACAATAACTCTGCTCACAAAATCTTGCTTTTATGTGTATTGTTATCACACACATGGCAAAGTTATTAAGCTTTTTACGTTGCGTAAGCAACGTTGCATAATAAAAATTCTATCAAGAGTCTTTTCAGCGTATCAAACCTGGAAAAGTGTGCAAGATCCGTGGAACGGCCTTCGTGGCGAAGGTCTCCCCGTCACTCGCCCATCGACTCATCGAATCGGCCAAGAATGCACTCAGGGGATACATCGCCGATGTCTATATCACGGTTGATCAGAGGAAGGGAAAAACCGGTGGAAAGTCAGTTATTTTCCCCTTATTCGGTATCTTCTTCCTTTTCAAGCAATCGTTTTACAATAAGCCTTTTTGTCTACAAAAACACTGTTTTCTGTGTGTGAATAATACTAATGCTATGCCAAAGCTCTGATCCTTTTTAATAAATCCAAAATATGCGTGTTTCTCATCGCTTGTATGAGTGGGTTCAAGTTTTCATGTTTAATTTCCTTGTACAATTGCAGCTCCCCGGGCTACGGTCTGATTCTGACAGCGCGTACAACTGAAGGAGTGTTCTATCACGGAGAGGCGATGTCTCGTCCGAAGGGAGATGAGAGTGGACCCGTCGTCCCCGAGGATGTCGGGACACTCGCTGCACACAATCTGCTCACACAGATATATCAGGTTTACTTTTATTATTGTGAACAAACCAACGTTACGTTATTTGTCATGAACATCACAAAGCTTTGCATAACATTTTTTTTTTGCTTGTCTAAGTGACTTATGACGTCATCCTAAGGTTTAGGAAAAATGTTCGTATTATTAGAATTTTGTTTTGTTCGCTTAATTACCATGTATCCACTACAATGTAATTATTGGTAGACATTCATGGCTATTCCTTCAGGGTGGATGTGCCGATTCGAGTGCTCAGGCATTGGCGACGACATTCATGGCACTGGGGGAGAAGGATTGCTCCAAATTCCTCTTCGGCGACATTTCTATTTATACGTATGTTCCTTTTTCAGTGTCTTATCTTTATTCATTATTACTAGCATGTATGTTGCCCTACACGTTTCGGTCACTTTTTGTTCACAACGGAAGAATGACGTTTATGGTTTCGTAAAGCACTACTTTGCAGGGCATCTTCACTCCGGTTATTGAAGGATTTCTTCACAATCGTTTTCAAATTGGACGATTGGCAAGAAATTAACAGGATCAAGGTTATCAAAAACGAACAGATCAAAGAAGATAAGGCGGAGGAAAAGGATGAAAAGAAGGAGAAAGAGGAAATTGATTCGGATGGAGAGGAACTTCGGCTTGGAGGAACGAATAAGGTTCTCCTCACGGCCATTGGTATCGGATATTCGAACTTGAACAAGCTTATTCTATAATATCTCCCGTATTGTTTGTTGTTATGTTGTTTTTGTTGCATTGCATTTGATGTTGGTTATTTTTGTTGCCTGTTGAAGTTGAATAAACGTTAGTGGATAATAATGATCTGTTCGAGAACTTTATAAGTGGTCAAGAAGCTTACGAATACTTGTATCCAAGAGCTTGAAAACTTCCTTTGTAGATGCCAACATTAGAAGCTGTTTGGTACACGTGGGTTCGACCCCGGAATGGACTTCCATATTCGTGGAACACTAATTACTCAAAGAGTGAATGGGAATGGTTTCGACAAGTGGCCGAGGTTATCGAAGAGGATTCTGATATATCGGACCCGTTCTCAGCAACCGTCAGCTTCCGACTAAATAGAGGTACAAGCTACCGATGTGTTTGCTCCCTAACTAACAATAAGTTTCTTATACATATATTTTGCCAATAAAATACAATATTGTTTCAGATGATTATTGGATTCGCTTCACATTGGACGAATGGAATCGAAGTCGTTTTCCGGAATGTTCTCCGTCCCTGAACGGTTCGTTCATGGCTGGGTTCGAATTCGAATGGGAGAAGACATCCAGGCTCGCCGATATCCTCAACGTGTACAGGGAATATGCAGCGACTATCGACAATATATTAGGTATGTACATGTGTTGTTACCGTATTGCGAGAGATTAATGTAACGAAAGAATAAGATTCGGTACTTGATAGAGAATGTGCAGTATGTCTTATTGTTGAGATTGGGAGTTTTGATGTTTATGCGATGCAGGTTCCTACCTATGTATGGTTAACACAATCTCACATATTGTTAGCGGAACCGTCTTTGTCAGCTATGCCGTGATAGTTCTCTTTCACAGTAATGCTGGATTCGATTTGTCGTGGTGATATTCGACTGTTAGGATACGATATCGACGAGGAGGAGAAAGAGTGCATGCGAGTGCGTCTCGAGCTGCCCAATTGTGAGGTGAGGTTATGTTTCCTCCGTTATTCTGTCCACGACGCTGACAATTGTATAATAATTGTATCAGGAATAGTAGTATGTATATGTGTATTGTGCGAGATTGTTCTAGTCGAAGCTAGTGTTCACAGTGTGTTGTTATGTTTTCAGGCGGTGTTGTTGATGTGCTTGTCCTCTCCGTATGACTTTCCGCAATCTATTTCACTGTCCAATGTTTCCCTAATGCGACTGTTGAAGCCAGATTCTTGGGATAGTGAAGACCCGTTCTCGGAGAATTTCGATCGACTTTTTGACGATATTCTAAACGTTCGAATGGAGCATTGATGCGGAATGCGGCACTTAATGTTATTATTT
Source organism: Koerneria luziae (assembly GCA_014805365.1). Classification (NCBI taxonomy): domain Eukaryota; kingdom Metazoa; phylum Nematoda; class Chromadorea; order Rhabditida; family Neodiplogasteridae; genus Koerneria; species Koerneria luziae. Next base: position 4,082 of record JACMIJ010000735.1, read on the forward strand.
TGTTTCGTTTGTTCGTGCGGTTTTGTTCAGTCTGTCTAATAACACTCGTCCATTGTGTGTGAATGAGTATTGTACATCTTTTGTTGTCTATCTTTCTTTCTCGTTTCAATTTGCTCAATAATTGATCTCTTAATAATAATAATGTTTCTCTACCGATCTTTTCCTACATTTCATCACCTTTGGAGAATCCGTTGTTTTGCGCGCGCATATGCGGGTATACTGTAGTTACGTATGATTATAAAAAGAAATATTGAAGGATGTCGTCGAATGTGTGTGCGGTGTCGATGATTCTGGGAGGGACGACGAACAAGGACAGCGAGATCCACTCGATTCCGTGCAAAATCGAATACACTGGACCCGCTAATGTTCGTATTTCTTAATATATTTGTAATGGTCATAACGTTCTGGAATATTGACAGTACCATGCACCGAGAATAGCGTTATCGATCATGTCTGGGCACTCAATCCCGTTTTGGGTTAACATAGGCCCATTTCGTTATGACGTAGCTATGTTATTACTATGATACGCTCTAGACACTTTCTTCTTCTTCGCGAATTCTCACCCTTCCGGTTCAATTCTCGCGATACAATGACCCCTGTTCACAGTGTCGATCCACTGTATCTTCGTCCCCTTTCATTCCCTCACATTGTAAGCGACTCTCTTCCGAGCACTCGTCTTATCCCGAACAAGGGTGTGGTACAAGCAGAGTTGATATAGTATTTGTGTATCAGGTACAATCATACTTTCTTCGCGAGAAGAGCGAGGGGACGGAGAAAGCGGCATTCCGTGGACGAGGATTGGAGGGAATCCAAGTGGACACCCTCAACGGATACACTCTCAATATACTCAAGGAGAAGAATGCTGGTCAGTCTCAAATTTTATACTTAATGAACCTAAAAGTGCTTCGTAAATGGTAATCGGTATTTACGTTATTGTACTTGGACGATGATAATGTTAACTCCAAGAGTGATACTTGTTGTTAGTCCACTGGCGCCACAGTAAGCGCTTGTTTACTATTATAATATCAATTACGTAATGTAGCTTCTTTATGAATTGACGGCTGCAGGTCGATTCGAAGTGGAGGGGAAGGCGTCGTCGTTCCATTTGTGGGAACACGACCGTGCCCCCGGAGAGAGAAGCACACTCGTGAGGGCCATCAAGTTCCTCCCTGTAGCTGATGCCCTCGCATCATGATACTTTCATCGCACATCTTATATGTATTTATGTTTCCATTTTTTGTATTATTTTGTTCTATACATTATTGTGATCTCAATACGGTAAACATTTGTTTCTCTAATAGTTCTTTAATTTATGCACACAAATCTCTAAATACTCGAATGACACCGCGATTTAGCGTATAGTCAGCATAAAAATACCTGCTCTGTATAGTAAAGTAGGTTTGAATGGTACTTGTGCACGGTTAGTGTAAAAGGCAAATACGGTAGAATGTTGAATATGGCCAGTATTGAAGTAGTACTGAATTTGAAATACGTATACATCTGACAATGATCTAAACGTTGTGCTATCCTGTTTGAATACATTAAGCTACAATACACCGCATTACATGTAGTTCAAAGAGATAGTTATTCTTTCCACTGATGATCGATTCTGCGTATGCTTGGGTAAATGCTATATTCAAACGCTTGTAACAATAAATCTTAGGAACCACTATCATTGCCAAATTTAACGCCAACAACGGCTTACTAACAATATGCATTGGCATATGGTGTATATTGCAAAATTGATAAAATGATCAGACCTACAGTAACCTCCGCCAAACACGATTAAATGCGCTTTACTATTTTTTTTTAATTTATATTTTTTTGGTTTTAATACGCTCAGTTTTACGCTACATTGAAGTAGATGCAACTCAACTGAATAGCACTTGCTTATTTCATTACGTTTATGTCGATAGTAGCATGCCCTAATTGTTTTTAATCATTCAGATCACAAGCAAAATTCTGTTTACAAACATACGATGCGATGGTTGTGTTTTCTGGCTCTACCGTTATTCTGCCATGCTGATCCGTTGTCACTTTTGATTGGTAAGTCCTTGTACCTTATGTTGCACTCAGCCGACCAAACATAAGGGAACACTGAAAGTTATCATGGTGCCAAGTAAAGTAACCTCAAAATTTTGTTATTGTCGGTGGTTCCACCAATGGTTTGATGATCCCACAGAAATCCCACCGAACAATTCTTTTAGTGAGTATATATCTTTATCGTGGCAGTTCGGCTGTTGTGCGAATGTGTTTTTTAGTGTGCATTGGTATGTAAGCTTTACAATAAAAGTATAAATAGAAACAAAATAATCCCTATGATCAAAAAAATGATTTAGAAAATTTTCGTTTTGTATGTCAGTTCATTTGGTTTCACTTTACCTTGTGTGGAAAAATAATTAAGTTGTACTTTTTTGCATCTTTGTCGTTTTGCTGGTTCTTCTATGGATTGCAAATAACGCATACGATTGAACTTGTTAGAGAAATCTTTAAGTTTGTTACGTAAATGCTCAAATGAAGTATTCAGGTGGCTCGGTGGCACTTGCCGGTGGTGGTTTTTACGCATTCCGGGAAAAGATTTCGTGTTATGTCTTGGAGTGTTGCAATGTGCCTTTCATCAAGCCCGACTTTGACAGTAGGTTTTATTTACAACCATTATTTCCACGGCCTATAGCACTATTATAAGCTCTGTATTTTACACTTCTGTTCTTTCTTTGCTATTGTTATTTCTTGACAGTGATGGACGACGAATTGAGGCGTAACTTGTATGGGCAACATATCGTATTGGACACCGTCGTACCTGCAGTTCGGGCACATTTCACCAAACAGCCACAGAAACCACTGGTACGTATTTCCCCCTTTCAAGTTAACAATATAGGTGCTGTCATTTCACGGATACACCGGCTCCGGCAAAAACTACGTGGCTTCCATTATTGCACGAAATATATACAAGTAAGGTCATTTATCTATCTTATTTACCTATTTTAATAATTTGTTGTTTTTACTCAAAGCGCATTATTCCTTCAGAAAAGGTTTGAAGAGCAACTTCGTGCATCATATCGTTGCGACAGCCGAATTTCCTGATAAGACGAGGTTAGAGGAATACAAGGTAGGCTGACATCTGTTTGCATAAGCCTTATTAAGATGTAAGAATAACTAACTCTGCCTGTTCAGACGAAGCTGGTTGATCGGATTGTGAAGGCGGTGGGGGCATGTCCACACACTCTGATCATCCTCGACGAAGTCGATAAGATGCCCGAGAAACTACTCAGTTCGTTTTGGTTATCGTACGTTAATATGTTGCCATTCATATAATTGGTTTACTGATAACGATAAGTACCTTATTCTTAGTCTCAAATTATCCGTCCAGTCCATTAATCATTGTGCTGCCAGAAAACTACTTCATTGTCATTAATTTAAGTCATTTTTGCCAGGTGCAATCAAGCCGTACATGGACTATTACGATTCAGTAAAAGGAGTTGACTTCCGTCATGCGATTTTCGTTCTTCTCAGGTAATTATCCTTATCGGGGTTTTTAATAGTCGGTGTTCTAGCAATGCTGGAGGGGAGGCAATCAGTCGACTAACTGTGGAACAGAGAAAAGCCGGCAAGTTGAGGGAACAGATCAAGGTGCGTTTCCTTTTTCAAGCTTGTCATTTGTGTTTTCGGGTGAATGTTTTTATAGACAGATATTAAGGTAATTGCCTTACAACTAAATGAAGGTACTGAGGTTTAAGTACACTACGATATACTTTGAAAGTGCTACTTATTGCTTCCAGGTGGCCCAATTGGAGCGTGAGGTGTCCTCTCAAGTGTACAATGCAGGTGGCGGTCTCCGTCTCTCGGAATTGATCTCGAATCATTTGATTGATCATTTCATTCCATTCTTGCCATTGGAGAAAGATCACGTCCGAAAGTGTATCACATTTTATCTCGAGAACGTCGCGATGGGAGGTCGGGCATATGCACATGATACGGAACTCATCGATCAGATCGCCGGCTCATTACAAGTATGAACAGTTATGCCTACTTGAGGTCATGCACTAGAATAATCCATGCGTGCTAATAACGGCAGAAACTGGGTATTTTATATCAATGGAATGAACGAACAGTGAATAACGTCTATTGCAAGCATGGGTGTGAAGGGAACTTTCGATTTCACAATTAGATGGACGAGTTTGTTTTATTTAAGCACAAAACTGCTCAGCCAATGCAGCTTCCTTTTCAGTATTTCCCTCCGGACGACCCGATTTTCTCTTCCTCGGGATGTAAGAGGGTCGGTCAGAAAACGGATGTGCTGTTGCACCAAAAGAGGGAGAAGAATCGTCAAGCCGGAGGCGGTTTTGTGAAATTGGAAGAACACGATGAGATCTAGTCACTATCTTCGTTATCACAATCGGGTCTACCATTGTAAATGTGACTCTTCCTGTTTTTTGCCACTTCTAAACGGGAGCTTTTTTTAAAATCGCTATTGTTAGTCGAATCATTAGTTCAATTACCCAGTGCATTGTTTTTTGTTGTTTTCGTTAGGTTTCTGTGTGTTTTATTGTTTAAATTGTACGGCGTCATATCAGTGTAACAGGTATTACAGTATTTTAATGTGGTTATTGTTAGTCATTTCTAGGTTGCTCAATATACTGCTGTAGTATGCTTTATCCTATCCGTAACCTCATCTTTCGTGCTCACTTGTATAAGCTCGTATTTGTATATATTTTGATCTATGTTGCACGGAGAGTGCAGTATAAAAGATATGATGAAGATTATGTATGTAATAATTACTGGTCTGTGTCCGGTGTGATATCGCATTGTTATGTTTTCTATTTATCAAAAGTTTTCATTTTGTTTGTGACTTTTTAGGTACACGTTTTTTGTTTGTTTTCCCTATATGTGAACAGAATTGATAACAATAGTAGTTTCGAATCGTAGTTTTGTGGAAATTATTCGTCTTAATGAGTGTTGCAGATGTCGGATATGGAGGAAGAGGCTCCTTCGTCGTCGAAGAGTGCCGTCCCACTGAAGAAGGTGTTGAAGGGCAAGCGATTGCTGACAGATGCGAAGAGAGGTCGACAACTCCGACTCGAGAAGGCCGCGGTATGAACTTCTCGTCTAAATATTCTAGAGTCGGGTCTTATTGAACGCTTTTGTGTCTCTTTTAAGGAATGAAGTATATTGTTATTTTGACAATTTTATGACTTTCAAATATGTGATTGCAGGCTAAGCGCGAGCGTCAGAAGGCACGTGAGAAACTGCGCGAGAAGATGGGAGATGCCGCCCCTCCCAAGGAGGTGCCGAGGACAATCGAGAACACTCGGGAGTACGACGAGACGATGGTCGATGACGAGGACGAAGAGGTGAGGGAACTGCCGTTTGTTGAGAAGAAACTTATTGCTAGAGAATAACACTTTGACTTACAATTACTAATTACTCTGGTGTATGTTGAAGATGTGCTAAACATAAATTGTGCAATTTTGTGAATAATAGGTTGCCCTGTGAGAATTATTATTATTGTTGCCATACAATGCACGTTTCGATTTAACAGACTCGTGATGTCATGTGTTGTTGAGGTGAAACACGACGAGGCACACGACGAGTTCGCCTCGTACTTCAATTCGGAGACGACACCGAAAGTCCTTCTCACAATGTCACCGTATGCCAAAGTGGTACGTTCAACATATTCGAAGTTTCGCTGATTTGGATGATTGGTGGTATTGTGGAGGAAACAGAGACTCGGGTCCGTGTATCACCGATATGGATTCATATGATGGTTTCACGTATAAATAGGATTTGAATGGTCTGCTCGCCTTTCTCTCTTCTGATTGTCACGTCGCTTGCAGAATACGTGGAAGTTGTGCTACGAGCTTCGCAAGTGCATTCCGAATGCGGAGATATTTGCGAGAAAGGGAATCCCATTGAAGAAAGTGGTCGAGCAGGCCAAGCAGAAGGAATACACCGATGTACTCGTTGTCCATGAGGATGGAAAGGATCCCAGTAAGACTCTGACTCACTTAGCAGTACCGTGTACTTGTATCCAATGTCCTGGAAAAAAGGTGTATGATGGGAATTTAGAAGTTCCTTGTAACGTTCGTGTACTTGCAGTTGTTTAGTGTATTTGATATTTTCGAAAGTGTTGTTTGTTCAGATGGAATCGTTTTTTGTCACCTGCCGAAGGGACCGACCGCCTACTTCAAGATCAACAACCTCACCTTCACCAAACAGCTCAAGGTATGTCACTCGTCTTTGCATTACTCATGGTTTATGAAGATGCACCTGAAGATGTTGCACGGTTTTTGGTCATTCGGCTCGGATTATCTTGACACTACGCAATGTACTAACAAATATTAGTTTAGATTGACAATAGTTTAATAATATAGTATCTTCGATAAAAGAGTGATTTCTTTGTAATCAATCACCTTGAAGATAAATGTCATATTATGTTATTCTTAAAACGAATGTGATGTTGAACAATGAAATGTCTTTGAATGTGTATGTTGTATTGCAGAAGAAAGGCGAGGCGACGGATCACTACCCCGAGGTGATTCTGAACAACTTCAACACGCGTCTCGGTCACTCGATCGCCCGCTTCTTCGCCTGTCTCTTCCCCCAACGACCGGAGTTCAAGGGACGGAGGGTCGTCACCCTCCACAATCAGAGAGACTACATCTTCTTCCGACACCATCGGTATGGTTAGGACAGTTTGCAGCTTCTTGTGGCCACCGGATTATGTTTTGTTGCTCGTTCATATTACATTTGTAGAAGTATGGAGTTCACGACGGCACTAACATGTTCCAGTGTTCTTCAACATTTGAACACGTTCGTTGTAGATACGAGTTCAAGCGTGAGGGTAAGAAGGCGGCACTGCTGGAACTCGGACCGAGGATGACACTCCGGTTGAAATGGTTGCACAAGGGCACATTCGACACGAGATGCGGGGAGTTCGAATGGGTACTCAAGGTGAGCACAATTCTCTATTAGCCTAGCTAATCTTGGCCGTTGTTCTGTAATCACATACAGAGTAGTCGAGGGGGAATACAGATTTGTGAAAGTGTGACTAGGATGATGATCATATGAAAGATAATATTGCAACTTTTTCAGCGCCACGAGATGGAAGCCAGTCGACGTCGTTTTGTGTTATGATTCGGTCTCGGGATATTTGTTTGTTTCGTTATGCTGTTATCGAGTTATGGTTCCTCTATTGTTGTTGATAAAGCGTTATTATTATTTTTCTTTTTATGATTCCTACTATCGGTTCTCTACCGTAATCCAAGTATCTATTCATCCTACTGTCAAGAAGGGTGAACCCCGTTTGCGCCGTTTTGTGTTTGTACCAAAGGAGCTACAAGCTCCATATTTGTTTCCACACGGCTGAAATTCTTTTTGTACACGTGTGGTTATAGCCTTCGGAAGAAACATTACAAAATTCCAAAAGTAACCAGCAATTGGGGCGCATGGGGCATACCCATCAAGCACGTGTAAGTAACCTTGCTGATTGACAGATGCTGCCTCGTTTGGTGGTGGCGCGTCACCTTCTGACGCTGTCAAAGCTGAAACCGCTTGGCGTGGTTCCGGTGCGGACGCGTTTTATGTGGGGCGAAGATGCGGTTGGACCGAATGTGCCCGTCGGAGGAAAGATGGGAGCACAGGAGAATCCGGAGCTGCACACCTACGATGGAGATTACAGGGGAACGCCCAGCAAAGGAGACAAACTCATTCCCGAGTATCTTGCCTTTTATCTTGAATAATTTAACATTTGATGTTGGATTAGTAATAGGACTCTAACAAGTGCTGGCAATACATGATTGCATAATATGGGAAATTGTAAGACCTGTTTCTAACTGTAAGATCTTCATACGCGTTTCTCTGCCTGGCTCACTTTCTTTTGTACTGATCTGGGTTTCAGCTACTTCTACCGTACTCCTACGATGGGAACGACGTACGTGGACCGTTGTATGACATATGTCATTAGCGCCATCATCTGGTTCTGGTTCAGCTACCATATGTACTATCACTCTGGACATCTCTTCGTAAGTATCTTGTACTGAATTGTGTGAACTCAACCACAGTTTCCCACTAAACAATCATCATTCAGGGTCATTGGTACATGCCGTATCTTCACGAGTTTTCGGACGAGGAGCTGGGAATTCCGCCAGATTCGGCCCCCGATCCGGAATACTGGGGAAGCCACAAGAGGAGCAAGTAGATATCTCGATGTTTCGTTAGATTATGGTGGATTATGTATAAAACAGCTATGAAAGGTGTCCAAAATGGAATGCACATTAAAGGATGTTATTTGATCGTCACAGTACTGTTTCCTCGGCAGTCGGGAGTCGTTGCAAGAAAACACCCTTCCCCCCCCCTTTCCTACGTTTCTTCTCTTCTAATCTTGAAACGTCACCAACAGTGGGGAGCTGGAAAACAATACTGACTTACGTGTTGGTGGCATGGATTGCATTGTTCTTGATGTTGAGAACCAGAACTGAGAATTCCAGTACTGTTAATGAGTTAGAATAACAAATTAAGGTTGCTAAGTTAACGTTCTTCATGATTGACGTAGATTCTGTGTTTCCTTCTGGATGTATGATCTGATATAGATTTTTAATTCATATATAATCAGTTGGAGAGTCAGGCATTGATCAGTGTCGATGGTTGTGATGATGGTGTTTGTGTTTTCGTGATTTCTTCGTCTTCTTCTTGGGAGTCTTCTTTTTCTTCCTTTCACTGTCCTCGTCATCGCACTCCGAGTCCGTGCAGCTGTCCTGAACGAGTTCGGGTCTTGTCGATTCTTACAATTAGGGGGGGAATAATACTGTTCTGTTAGTTAATTCATTTTCCACCCGCTGGCATGCTGTTGATGGACTCTTGGATAGCGCAGTTCCTACTGCAGTCTGACTGCACTTGTTCTTTTCGTACTAATTGTAAGTTGGGTGCAACATGAAGGAAGAAGAAGCAATGTACACAATGAATACCAACCGATTCGGAATCTTCGGCTCTTGCTGGACTCTCCACCGGCGCAAGCTGAATGAGTGATTGATCAGGGAATCGGTTGCTAAGTCAGAAGAGCTGCTTCAGTTATCTGTGAATGACATTGGCTAACCGCATTTTGATGCTTCGCCTGGACATCCGGTCCAGCCTTGGCCATCACACTCTGCAGCTTCTGTTGCTCCAATTCGATGGTCAGTCGAAGCTGCGCGATCCTCAACGCCTTCTTGGCAGCTTCCAGTCTGAACAGACAGCCATGTCATGTTTCTATGTTTGTGCAATCGGTTGTTAGGGTTCTTATCATTCACAGAACAAACTCTGTGAATGCTAATCAACGTTGGATGGAATTGGAACATACGCTTGAGCCTGTGTCGGATCCATATACTTTTTGCAGTTCTTGTTCTTACAGCCGCCGTGTTTGTGATGTCGTTTCCCGCTTTTCGCTTTCATCTTCTTGCATGATCCATGCTGAACACGTGAAATGCAAACGTTTCATACAACGATTAAAAATAACGTGTATTTTATTAGTATAAGTGTTAAGGAAGGAAATGGTATGTTAGACTGTATTAGCTACTTATTGTTAGTGAGTGAGATTAGTCGGTTTCGGTCTCTAGCGTCTGATGTTCTCTTTTTCGGCTCGCGATGCCAAAGCAGCAACAAAATGTGTCTGATATTACTGGGTTCTTGCTCAGAATATGTAGACATAATGGTAATACCATGTTATATACCCAGATAAGAGTTTTGAAACCTTCTCTCAAACGATGACTAACCGAGCATTGATGTTCTTTGTGTGGTGACTGTGCAGGAGACCGTGGTGTTCCCACTTCCACGTTCAGTTCGTCGGCTGGGATCGGATAATTGTAGCCACCAACAGCCACGGCTCCCGGAGGCTGCAATTGTCTGTTGAAAACGTGATTGTTGGACAAGTGTTTTATGAGTGGTAGGAGTACGCGTTACAATCACATGACAGTTCCGATCATTGAGGCATATATTTCTAAGACACGAAAATGCTAACCAGGAATTCATAGACAGGTGGATTGATCGAATTGAGTGTACTCTTCGTAACGTCCTCAGCTGGCCGAGGGGGCGGCTGAACAACAACTTGTTTGGTATAAAGAAGTCTCAATGATCGGCACTGAGCTATACACAACTAGTTGTAAGTATTTACTAAATTAGCTTGCAATATTGACAGTCAATGAGTTACATAGAATGGTAAGGGTCTTGACAGTAATCAAAGGGGTTCCTGAGATGCCAGAAACACTGTGGGAAAATGAAAGCCGGTGAATCCCATCCGAATCTGGTCCGATGCCTCCATGTCTACCTCATATATAAGAAGAGTGGAATAAAATTCCGGAGCAAGATACTCATGTTTTTTCATGCCTTTTTCGGTCATTTTTTTCTAGCCAGAAATAATAGTATGGGGCAAGTCACGATGAAAGTATGTATTTTGCTCCAGCATTTTATTCCCGCCTCTCTTATGTGATGGTACGGTGACTTACCATTTTGATAATACGTCGCGGTCCTTTTGGCTTGGAAGGGCTCTAAAAGAAAGTATCATTAACAGTCGTTGAACTAGCTGTGTCATGTGTCAGTTATGGTAGACATCGTATTGATTTGTAGCAGTAATGAATAACAATTCTTGAAGATGTAGCGATATCTGGACATTGGTTACCTTCTTCACCTTCGCGGACTGTTGCTGTGTGGGATCCTCCTTCTCTTCTTTCTTCGGTTTCTCGTCTTCTTTTTCATCGTCGTCTTTGTCTTCGTCGTCGGCTCCCTTGTTAACGTTGTCATCGGACGCCTTCTCGACGGCATCCGGGAGTCCGGCGATTTGTGCCTGCACTCAACTGTTTGGTAACACAATGAGCATAGACGTTGTAGCACCAAATGTCACACACGCTACGTGATGTTCGGAGTGAAAGATTCCAGACATGAGAAAGTCTAATGACTACATTACGTGTACAAAACGTACTTTGACCGTGGGAGCGCGGAGCGATTTCTCGTGGGTTGGTGGGAGGAGCTGGAAATGCATTCACATGAACCAATTCTATTGTTTCTAAATGGGCGATTACCTGTGTCGCATCTTCGCCGAGTTCTGCACCATCGGAATCTTTTTCAGCGTCTGGGCCGTTTTCACCGGGAGACCCATCTCTCTTCGACTAAAGTATGAGATGAGAGCACGTATCACCGTTATATCTACTGGCCATGCAATAGCATTGCCAGATCTTAGTTATATTTTAAGATACATATGTATATGGTGAAGAATATATGTTTCTAAAGAACAAAATACAAGTAAAAAAAACAAACGGGATCACGTGGAACTGCAGTCACGACGCCCATAGTCGAAGGATCCCTCGGGCGTGCGGTGGCGACCCCCAACAACGACGGGGGCGCCTTCATAGACTCATCCCGGGCCGTCACGACTCCCATTTCGGAGGCCTCCTTGGGGCGAGCAGTGGTCACTCCCATCTGGGATATACCGGCAGCTCGTGCTGTGACGACACCCATCGTCGAGGGATCTCGAGGTCGAGCGGTAGCGACGCCCATCAAAGAACCGTCCGCACTACGGGCTGTTGTGACTCCCATAATAGAAGGATCACGTGGTCTCGCTGTGGCCACTCCCATTAGAGAGCCATCCGCACTCCGAGCCGTCGTGACTCCCATGATCGAAGGATCTCGAGGCCGAGCGGTAGCGACACCCATAAGGGAGCCGTCTGCACTACGGGCCGTTGTGACTCCCATGATCGAGGGATCACGTGGTCTTGCCGTGGCGACACCAATCATGGAAGCATCCTTGGGTCGGGCTGTAGTCACTCCCATCAGAGAACCATCCGCGGAACGGGCGGTTGTGACACCGATGATTGATGGATCGCGAGGACGAGCCGTGGCGACGCCCATGATAGAGCCGCCAACCTGTGAGCCGTCAGCCATAGTCTTATCGATCTACAAAGAAGCCTTCTTTGGTACTGTATTTGAAACCATTTCGAAATCAGAACATTTGGTAATC
>JACMIJ010000736.1:0-16056 GCA_014805365.1 Koerneria luziae
ATAATCTCGGTATTTGCTACACGAACATCGGCTGTGATTGTATTTATGTTACACTTCTTTCTTTCTGTCTCCGCCCCCTTATCTCCGCTCTACTCTAGAAGATGTGGTAATTCTTCTTGCATTGTGTTTAGACCGTGTACGTTTGCCCCGCCCCTTTTTCGCTCCACAAGCTTTTGTCCTAATGCACGTCAGTTAAGGTATGACCCGCTAGACTCTTTATGACCCTCCGCTAATTTTTAATACAGTATCACTCATTGTACCTTACCGGCTGTTCTAAAATGCTAAAGTACCCCCTTATTTATCGGCCCATGTTACAATACGTCCCATCTGCCCGATCCCCGCCAGTATTGTATTCCCCCGTCCCCGTCTCCGCCCCGTTTCCGCCCAGACACGGTCCGCTTTCGCGTCGAAAACCGCCCTAAAACCGGTGTCGTTTGCCCACTATTCTATTATTTTTGCATTTTCGCATGTAAGATTCAGAATACTGATAAATGGTCAACGAATGAGTTCGGTGTTACAAGACGTGGACATGGAACAAGAGAAACTAAACATATTAACAAGAAGTGCGAACATACAGTAGTTCAAATGGAGCTGAAATGAATGCAAACAAAAAATGGTTGCACAAAAAGTAGCATTTGACAGTGTTAGCTCACGAAAAACTCTTGAACAGCTGTTATTGTTTATAACGCCGTCCCCATTTGTCTTATTGTTAGGCCACAACGCTTCAAAGCACCTTTTTCTCTGAAATGATGGTCACTGGAACATTCTTTGGTCGTAGTATTATAACTATCATCAACTAAGTGAATAGAGTAACGTGTGATTCATACTGCAAGGATCATGATTCTCGCTTACAGTGGGTTACTGTATACTATTATAGATAATAATCGTCCTCCAAATTCACATTCAGGATTTCCCAATTTTCGTCCCATACATTTTTTGTGCATTTTTGATGATCAACTAATGGCAACGATCTGGAACTTTATCATCGAAAACGTGCAGAATTCTTCATTTCTGAACGGGAAGTCGTCCGATGGGAGCACCTGTGCAGGAGCAAATATTGCCAACAAAAAGCAATTGCAGTTTTAAAGGAGGCCGGAAACCTTCATTTCATTGGCAAAAATTGTGTTCATAACGAATGTGTTCAGGGAATACTCAAATTCCTCTGGAAACCGACAGTTTTAGGCCCCTTTTAAACTTATTGATCATCATTACTCCAATAATTACAATGAATATAACGCGGCCTAATTCATTCTTCGGTGTGGATCGAATTTGCACAACGTATGTATAGTATTTTGGTTGGTATGTTCGACGACTTTTAGATGTCAATGACAAGCGACTCATTCTCAGTGCGAAAAGAGCTAGCAATAATGAGAATTAGTGTATCGTGAGCTGTCAACATAACTCTAGCTGACTTTAGCATTATGTGGCTCGAAACTGCACAATAAACGTTTGTAAGCTAAGCGAATTAGTTATAGATAAAAAAATATAAGTTGTGTTTCAATACTTCAAAACAAGAATGCTAAAGCCAGCCAGCAGTAATGTTGACAACTCACGATGGAGATCGGTGCTGGAATCGCGGGCACTCGCCACGTCGTCCCACGAATACGACAGATCCGTGCCGAATGAGTCCGTTCCCGGGTGACGAGCCGACTTTGGGGCGCCTGAGGCAACACTGTTAGGAAGCCAATAGTACGGTAGGTAGATGAGCCAGTGAATTGTTGACTAAACAGTTCACTGGTGCACAGACATATTCCTGACTTGTGACTAACATACAGGATGCCGAAAATTTTGAACTGGAAACACTCTGGGAGGTTCAAATTTTCATAGAAACATTTTACAGGATGTTGAAATAACTGTGATTGGTCACAGCATGGTCATTATATGCTTGTGCACCTACCTACCGTACTATTGGCTTACTTGACTCCGTTCTGTGCAACTGCCGTCTGTAGCTGTATGAACACATCTTATTGTTAGGTTTCCTTCCAATTACACAAGTTTTCTAAGTCATTCTTTTTTCACAAATCTATGCCATTTCACAAGCTTTGAACTTGTTATAAACCATAGACAATTTGAATGCGCTTACAAAACTGACAATATAGCGACCGTAGGATGCTTGTACAGAACGGAGTCAAGTATGTAAAACCAAGAGTTTAAGAGAGTGTTAAACAGTGATAAGTAAGATAAACATGATAAGAAAAAGCAAAAGTACTACTTATTGTTAGTATTTTGGAGACAGCCGGTTTCGGTCTCTATCGCCTGACCAATTGTACTGTATACAGCTTGCTCACGAAAGCCAGCTGATAGTTTACCAATATAGTCTACCAGTAGTAAACCTTTCTTTCCAGAAAGCTATCTAGCGGCCTTTTACAGTACTGTAACTCAGTTCAAAAGGTCAGCTTACTGTAAACAGAAAGAGTTTACTTACTACCGCTGCAGTTGTAGATGAGGAAGTTTCATTCAAAAATTGTTCACTTAGCGTTTTTGGCATGCATGCAAAAAATCCATTACATTATCGTCTACTTTTGTTGGTTTGAACAATTTTACGTAAGAGTACAGTATTCCTAATGCCTTATACATTTCTGAGCCATTATCATGTCAACAGAAAGGAATAACCGCGATTCCTATGGGATTACCAGTGGCACTAGGTCACCAGGCAACAATGATGGTATCTGGTGGCCTAGTGCCAATGTGAATGCCACTGGCACTAGAACAGCAGATAAAACTTGACAAAAAAGACGGCGAATAAATGCCATAAGTGGCTTTAGATAAATAAGACTTCTTCAATGAAGCTCACTGCAGTCGCATTCGTACATCAACAGGTTTACTATTAGAAAGCATCAAACTGAACTGACAATTAATTGTTTAGTTTTTTTTTCAGGTTGCACATAATTATAACTTCACCAAGAATATAATACTGTACTAACAGTATTTTTTGAATCAAACGATTATTGAGATTCTAACAATAAGATATAATAAACAACTTTAGCAACAATGTGCCAGTACCAGGCAATTTCAACCTTAGCTGCAAAGCTGTCAGTTTTAGAGGTTGACGGATACCGAATATTTTTCGTACAGACACCGAATATTTGGGTGAGCCCCATTTGCCTTTCTCTCTACAAGCTCCATTTTTGCTTCTACAAAGCTCAAATTCCTGGTGTTCTCTCTCTGGTGACCATAGCCTCTGGAATGTACGATACAAACAATTCAAAAAGTTATGTTTTCAGTGGCAAAAACAATAGTTGGCGCAAATGGGAAAGGCGCAAATGGGTCCACCCTATATCTCAGCGTGCTCTGCTGTTCACATTGCGTCAATGCGCTGATTGCCAGTGGCACTCCGATGGCACTCCCAGTGTCACTACCAATGGCACTAGCTCACCAGGTGCTGCCATTCACACGATGGAAGTGTAATAATGAATGATTGGCACTATTAATAATGGTGGATGAGAGCCACTCTGGTCATCAGAGGAACTTCTGGCTTATTAATAAAAAACAAAAAGTATGTTAATGGTTGCTCTTATTGTTAGTAAGACGGTCTACAACTTCCAAGTTTAGAGCAGCTACGGAGCAAACTCTTGTCAGTCAGTTCTCTGCAACAACTGGCCATATTTAGTGAGCAACCAATAGCTCTTAGCTGTTCTTTTGTGTCGAATGAGAATACTTGGTTACTTGGCTGATAGTTACTGCTAACTGGTTATTGGTTACCGGTACACTGGTTACTGGTTACTGGTAATAATGTTAGGCAATATCGGTTACTTGGCTGATGTGTCTTGGTGTCCTTTCCCCTGCGCAATTCAGACGTCTTCGGCGGATCGGATCCCTCCGACGAGCGACTCTGCTGTTGCGCGACCGCCAAGCGCATTTGCTTGTCCAACTAAAACAACGAGCCAAGTATTGTATGGTACGAACACTCACGGGATCCACCGGTCTTAAATTTCCCAAAGTGTTCCTGGTACATCAGGAACCTCGTCGAGGAACCCCTCTTATTACGGGAGAAGCTTTAGCTTTATGATTACTCATGATATGTAAGCGACGATCTGGAACGTGGTGGAAGTGCTGTATGTGTTACTTGGATTCTAAGTATTGTCCATTTGTTTTATACTTGGTTGGTAACAACAGTTGGTAGCAAGATATACGCAAATTAGACCTAATTGTAAGACACTAAACGGTTTCAAAAAGCTACACCAGGTTAGAGCTTAAGACCACTTGGGCTACTGTTAACTGGCAGGAAATACCATTGAGCTCACAGAAACCTGCAAATTGAAAGCTCGCGAAATCCCGGAAGATTTACTAAAGCGGCAGCAATGCGTGTTCCATTGGTAAGTTCCTCCTAGGTAAGTTCATCTAACTATAAGCACTTTCGTTTCCACAGTTTCACTTCCCTACTCAGGTATTTCGAATGGGTCCATTTTTGAAAATGGGCAAGTTTTCATATGCCATTAATTTGCCCATTTTCAGACCACTAATGGTGGGTCTGAAAATGGGCAAGTTAATGGCATATGAAAACTTGCTCATTTTCAGAAATGGCCCCATTCGAAAAACCGGAGTATGTTTCGGGTACTTTGTTGTGTCACCTCCCCTCATACCGATTCGGATAGCTGTTCATAATACGGTAGTCGACGTTCGTATTCCTGTTCATTCTGTTTCCTCCACTCTTCTCCGCCAACTTCCACTGACAATTTCTTGATGGGAATCGTCTGTCGCGAGAGACCTCTTCTGTAGCACAGCATTTCACAATCACATAATAGTTACTTTATTTGCATATTATTATAAAGATATATTCAAAATAGCAAAGGTGATTTAGCCATCTCAGGATCGGCAATGGATTAAAAATGCTGTATGGTAGGAATTAACCATAACAATAAGATTACAGCACATAGCGACAGTCGTATGCTACAGAACGGAGCCAGGTATTCATTAGCATTCACAACACGTTTCGTTCAAATAAACCACTTCATTTTCATAAACATAAACAACGGATTATTTCTATTTCTCTTTATTTTTCTATGCTAACATAGTGTTCTTTGTGAATCAGTGCTAACCGCAATGACAACAACATGAAACCAATCCACCAGGAACACGCGATCTCCCTCCAAGAAAACAAAGAACACTACGGTGCACTGGATAAACGAATATTATTATTATTATTATACTATGTCAGTACCTGGACTTTATGTCCATCTCACGAATGGTCATCGTTTCATAACTTGCCGATCGCCTCACTGAAAGCGACCACTTCACAACATACTCCAAAAAGTTAACAAAGGTACAACTCATAATTTGCTTACTGATACAACAACCGCGCTAGTAAACTACTCTATTTTCAGTGAGCTTTCCAGTGGCCTCTTACATTGAGTTACTGTAAAATATCACTGAAAAGCTCACAGGAAACAGAAGAGTTTACTACGGCGGCAGATCTCTTGTGAGAACAAAGAAATACGTAAATGTGAGATCGGTGGAAGTTCTCCACTGTCTCGATATATGCGGTAACACGGTAGCCACTTTCTAACAATAAGATACAGTAGCCCACATGAGGTCTCGGTAGCCGAATACTCCAATCCCTGGCATGTGATCGCATCCGGTATCATAACGGGACGAGTCACCTGAAGTAGTCGCAATCAATAGTAACAATATCGAATAATCATGGAGAAATGACTGACAATGAGGCAAAAACCATCCACTATGTCGTTTTCTTCACACACATGAACTATGTGTCGTATAAATGCATGTTTGAAAAGTACGGTAAACGGCGGAAAATAGACTGCACGACCATTGTAGTCTTTTGGTATTGTGTTCTATGCTTTGGCTTCCCTTTAAAAGGGACCGGAAACCGTCAGTTCACTGAGGTATTCCGTGAAAACAAAAGTGACGGGTCAATAAAACACTCGTTATGAACACATTTTTTGCCAATGAAACGACGGTTTCCGGCTTCCTTTAACTTGAGCGATAAACTGTTGATATAATGTTATTCATCACACAGTTACAGGTGATCATTCTTTGATCGCAATGCAACAGATAAAAATACACCGATACCGCTAGTCTCTTCCTACAGTTATCGTAGAAAAACTTTAAAACTATAATACTTTAAAAACTTTAAAAAAATTGATCTACCGGAAAATGCACCTGCTCCATTAGTTGCCGGCGACGGGACGAATGTAGATTGAGGCATTCAAAGAATAAGACCAGAATACGAACCAAAGCGAGAGCTGCCTGGAATGAAGGAATTACACGTTGTGACGGAACTATACATAAGGTAGTTTTTTTTTGTGCTAAATAATGCATTACTCGTCGAATAATACCATACGAATTAAAGCTAATGCGCATGGAACAAGAAAAAGTCTTACAATTAGTGAGATTCTGACTAGTGCTATAGGTGTGCGCAACAACAGTTCCGTTATGACTCCTTCCGTCTTATTGTTAGTAAACTGTTCTGTTTCCTGTGAGCTTTCCAGCAACCTTTTACGGTGACTTATTGTCAGTGTAAAAGGTCACCGGACAGTTCACTGGAGACAGAGTGTAATACTACCGAGGCTGACAGTAATCCCAACTGGTTTTCAACGTTATGTGTATCCAAGCACAGGAAACAATGAAGATCAGCTACAGTTCGGCCCCAGACAAATACGGAAGTCGAGAGTAAAAGTAATGTAAGGTAAAACTTAAGTTAAGTTAAGTTAAGTTAAAAGCAAAGTAAACATTAAAAGTAAGTAATGCTAAAAGTAAAGGCAAATGTATGACAGTTTACTCGACAGTGCACGTTGTGAATGCGTCTTGCAGAAAGTACAACCATTGTATTCCCATTGCATTCAGAAAGAACTGCTTGCGTAGTGCGGTCGTTTGGGAGAACATTGCTTTATGTATACATTGGGATGAACACGAACGTTAGAACTAGTGAAACCGTTCTGCACCACGTGAAAACAAGATTTGAAACTTAACAACAGCGTTTTCGAGAAGCGTATGCTAGACTATTTGCTAGACTTATTGTTAGGTTCACTCATCCTTACAATGAGTCACCAACTAGCCTAGTCTGCAAAGTTCTTAGCTACTTACTAGTACAAAGGAGTTACGTAACATGTATGAAAAAGTTACGGAACTCTTGTTACGCGCTAGTGTTCTGCATTGCAAACTGACAATTCTTGTTGTCACTAACAAAGGAAGCGGTATCCTGTGTATAATACTGTCTTTCCAGCAGGATACAGGCCCATCTCGAATGGCTGACCAGCTTCACTTCAAGCGAACCAAAATCCTTTCTCAAGCTTAAGCTTTTCACCCCCACCCCATATCTGTTACTAACCACTGCTTCGGAAGTAAACGTTTACATAGACATACCAAAAATGCGGTAAGCACGAACAGAGCTGTTACCAGCTGCGCGACACCACTCGTTAGATCCTCCATACGAATGAAATGAACGACACAATAATGCACACGAACATCAATAACAGTTTATGCTTTACTAATTGAAGAATTGATTGATTTTCAGTGCGTTTTTTTGCTGTTGTAGCCACTAGTACATGTCTAATGTACCTCACTTGCATATGAATAAGAAATGATTTGAGTAACAAAGAGATATGCAAATTTCAAAATGGTGGTTCAAGAGAAGTTTCAAAACACCGTGTTGTTGTTGGCGGCTGCTGTCACTGTAGAGCATCACTCGCCAACATACTGTAGGCGAGACAAAAATAACAATAATGTCAATGACGGGCGAGACAAAAATAACGACCAAATTTCGTGCACACAAAGTAACGAAAGTGCCAATGTTGCAGTGTACATAGTGCACATACAACAAGGTTATTACTAACTAATCAAGGTTATTACAAGGTTATAGTCAAGCTCACCACTAATCAAAAGAAGCACACTGAAACAGTTCACACCAGCGTGTTCCTCTGGTTCGACTCTTATTGTCAATGTGTTCGTCGTTGGGAGTAGTGGTGACAAGTAGAAAATGACATGTCACGTGACCTGTAGAAAATATAGTTGTATTATAGAACCTAGAAAAAACGAAGTAGTTTTGTAAATATTTTCAATAGCTTGGCCATGATGACATTGGATTGCTGGCTTGCGCATTCTATGACGCACTATTTCAGCATGCATGATGCTTATTGTTAGTAGTGTTGAAAAATTGAGTGAAACATGTGCTTACATTTAGTAGTAACTATTATATTTAGACGCATATGTATGGTAAAATTGTAATATCTTACGAGTTCTGTTGTGTAAATTGAAGCTTCACTAATTGCAAGATTGTTGATCATTTCTGTAACTCAAGCAACAAAGTCAGTAGTCAATGAACAGTTGCATAAAATCTTTACAATTAGTGTTTCTCTCGTGGAACACTAATTGTAACTAATTGTGTGACATGTGATCGTAAGTGAAATATGTTGTATATCGTGTGGTCAATGCTTCAGGAACTTGCTGTGATGGCAACTCTTGAAACTAAATAAGCTTACAATTAGTGTTCCAGTTCATGAGCATTCAGTTCCAGTGAGGACTGTGCTGATGGATATGAAGATATAAACCAATGTATTCGCCCTACTAATCACATTGGTTGTTGTCTGCCCATGATTTCTTTGTTGCTGCAAGAGATGTGGAAATCAGTGACTAATGCTGGCAGAAAAGAATAATCGCCAATGACTCATGCAAATCCTCCTCAACAGAAAAACACAATTATTTATGGATAAAACAAAACTCATACAACAAAAGGAAGGCACAGAATACATATCAGGCGCGGTAGTAAGCTTCTCCAATTGCGTTCCTCCACAAGATGACAAAAGATACAAATTAACTTCCTTAGTTAATTCACGGAGAAAATCTCGCGGAATGGAGAGGATTAATACAACAGCAGAGGTAACCCTTAATCGGAGGTACAAATCAGAAGTGCGTATGGTGTACCAGTGCTATGAAACACCCGATCATTCCTAACAATAAGATTGGCTAACCACCCGAGAACACAAAAAACACCCTCTTGTATTAAGCGATTCAAAAAAATTAGAAAACTACAATAACCCTACAAAGCTCATAACATTCACTTATGGCAATATTATTCATATACCATAACTTCTTAGCATTATACAAAGAATATAACAAGTAAAACCAATCAAAGATAATTCACTAACAATAAGTTCAATGTTACAGAATACACCGATTACTCTTACTTACAGGAGTTACAGAAAGCCTACAGTACAGTAACCCCGCCTAGAGTACATCGGATACTTTCTGCGCATCTTCACGTTCCTTCTTCATGAAAGCGTTCACCGTTCTCGCGAGGAACTTCTGGTACGGGCTCATGGTGTTCACAGGGTCGTCCGCCTTCTCCTTTTCTCGTCGGTCTGATTCTTCCCTTTCCCTAAAGCACCATAGTTCAATTAAAGAAGGCCGGAAACCGTCATTTCATTCGCGCAAAATTTGTTCATAATGAGTGTTTTATTGACCCGTCACTTTTGTGTTCAGGGAATACACATAAGCATATTCCTAGGTGAACTGACGGTTTCTGGCCCCCTTTAAGTGACCATATTTTACCTCCAAAGTAAAAAAGTACAGTACTCCCAGTACAGTAAATACAAAGTAGCAACAAGTGCATCAAAGAATCACAGCTTGACAAGCACGTTATTGAACACATCAAGGTGTCTTGATGTTTTACCTCTATGCTATAGTATTTTTTCAAGACGTTTAGAAGTTCCCAATCCAAAACCCTCACATCTACAGGCACGTTATTGAACGCATCAAGGCTTCCAGTTTTTGGGGTATCGAAATAGTACAGCTTAATTTAAACTAAAAGCTGTAGCTTTGGCACTAAAGGCCGTAGCCTAGGCAGCCGCTTTAGTTGCACCTTTTTACAGTAAAACTACAGTTTTTTTTTACGCCAGAGTAAATGATGAAAAACCGAACCTCTTTCTCTCCGCTTCCTCCATCATCTCTCTGTCGTTCTTGGACCAAAGGCTTTCCTCGAACTCATGTTTTCTTGCTTCCAGGGCCTTCCACAGCTCCTCTTTTGTCATCACGGGCGTCTCAACCGGCCGCTGGGCTTCCCCCTCCTTTTCAGCCCAATCGAAGAGCCCATCGAGCAAAAGATCGAGCCCATTGTCCTCTGCAAGCCCATCCAGCTCTCCTTCCGCATCCGGGCGGTCTCGTTCTTCGAAGGCGGCATCGTCATTGACCAACACGTCGAGCATCTTTCCGGAGCCCATTCTGTCCCGGTCTTCTTCAGCTTCACCTTCTTCTTTCTCTCCATCCTCCAGCTGCTTCACCGTACCGTAACCATTCTCATACTGTTCATACTGTATCGCCTCTACAGTATCCTCCTCGTGCATTTTCTTGTCTCCCTCGTTGTCGTTCAATTCTACGCTCTTCAGTTTCCCATTGCCCGTATCGTAACCATCCTCATGATGATCACTCTGTCTCGTCTCTACAGTATCCCCGTCGTTCATCTGTTCGCCTTTCTCTATCAGATCATCCGCTCCACTCTTCAGTCTCCCATTGCCGATCGTACCGGATCCGTTCTCCAGCATCGCGAGAATCTTCTCCACCGCGTCCATCGCATCGAGCCTGCAATGATAAAAATTGAACATATCCACTTTATAAATGTAATATAATAATAGTGTAATATTACATTCTTCGTGAATATTTGTTGCAGTGTTAGTGCTATCTGCCTTTTGCGTTGAATTACATATCTTAAAGAAGGAACAAACTGACTTTTAAAGTACTACGTCCCCGTTAGCCATAGCTTGCCCTGTGTGTGTGGTTGACACTTCTGTAGCTTCTTTAGTGATATAAATGCTACATGGGTGTTTCATGAGGTTTGAAAGACTGAAAAATGAGCAAAAACAACACATAACTATGCCCTAATTATTCATGTTTCACAGCAAGCATAAGACAAAGTGAAAAGCGAGCTTACTCCTTCTTAAATGATAAACGAACCTCGTCCGCTCGCCCTTGTTCAGCATATTCGCATTGTTCTCCTTGTCCTTCAGAATCTCCTCGAGGGCGTCGACATCAATCTCCGGAGTATCCTGCGGCTCCTCCACGGCATTCTGTCCGTTGAGTTGCTTCTCAGCCGCCATCAACTCCTCCTCCAAATGGTGGCCATTCTGCATCTTCATCTCGTCCAACGTAGCTTCTTCGGTCAGCTTCGACTCTTCTTGCATTTCTCGATTTCCGGGATCCTCATTTCCATTGAGCTTCATCTCACTTGTCTCGGTGGCATCCAGTTCGCTCTCTTTCGTATCCAGAATATCTTCGGCCGAATCGTAGCTATCCTCCAGCTTCATCTCCGCCGTATCCGTTTCACTCAGCTGCAGCGGATCCTGAGTATAGAGCACAACTTCTTCGTGGTCCACGTCATCTATCGTATACTCCTCATTCCTCTCTGGATCGTATTCTGTTCCTTGCAGTGCATTCCCGATAGTATCGTGCCTATCGTCCTTCTCGTCGGTACCGTACCCATTCAGCTTTGTCCCTTCCACCGCATCCTCTTCAACCAACTTCATCTTCTCTTCACAGTGTTCCTCTTTGTACTTGTCGAGAATATTCTTATTTTCCATGTTCTGTTCCTTTTCAACCACCTTCTTCCCTTCATTCCGCATCTCGAATCCCTGTCCAAGACCCAGCATCTCTCGCATCAGGGCATTCTCCATTGCGATTCTCTTCATCATCTTCTCATCTTGCTTGGCCCTAAAGAAGTTTTGTTAGCAGATTATTGTTCATCTTCATACCTGTTTTCTTAATAAGCTTTCTCACAGATAAGGAAATTAGTACCATAATAAGACAAGCAAATGAAATAATAACAGCCGCTCTGACAACAAATGCAGCGCTCGGAACCTAGAAGATATGTGCTTCACCACCTAAGTTAATGTACTTTTCACGAAAAAACCAACGGTAGTTAGCACATATACTCAATAAAAACACAGTGATTGATTGGTGCACACGCGACGCATGTACGGACAACACACATCCGTGCGTCGCGTACGTGCCAACCAGCGCCCTTACTTCTTCTGTCCCTCCTCGAGCATCGTCTTGACGAGAACGGCCACTTCGGCGACGATCTCCTCCTCCTCCTCTTCGTTTCTTCCACCGCAGTCCGGTGTCTGCACCGCCATCTCGAGAAGCTCCTCGGTCGGGACGAACCCAAGTGGGCCCTCGGGTGGATTCTTCGGAAGCCCGTCCGACTGCGCTTGGGCCTTCTGAGAGCCCACCTTGGTGAGCCCAAAGAGCTTGGCAACTGTCGCGACGTGGCTTTCTTGCATGTGTTGCGATAGATGAGAGAAGAGTTGGAGCTGGTTGGTGAGCGCTCGATTCTCCTGGCGCACCGTGTTGAGCAGATTCGCACCGTTCATAGGTACCGACGGGCTTTCCTCATTGATCGAACTGCAAAGCATACGATAAAGTTGTACTCCCTAAAAGTAGTCCCGAATAAAAGGGTGCCGACTGGTGTAGTGGCAAGGATAGCATTAGATCATGCATGAGACCCGGGTTCGATGCCGGCGTGCCTGCCCAACCAAGGTGTCCTATCATCAATGTATCACTTCTTTCTTTCCTTTCTTTCTTTATTCATATATCCAAGGCGTTTGGTCATTTGGTCACTTCTTGAGCCTGTCAGATGGCCTGTATTTCTAATTGTAAGAGCCAATAAAGCTGTTCCTCCCCAATGTAGCCTTTGTATTATACACATCAACGTTAAACTCTTTTGAATACCGTACCTGTCAAGGGGCGAATGGATTCTGGTTGCATACGAGACGCATCGATCCAATGCCGAGTCATTCGTTGCCAGGAACTCCTTCAAGAGACCCGTCAACTCGGAGGCATAGTCAACGGCGGGCTGAAAGTATGTAGAGAAATTAACTTTTTTTAAAACTTCTTTCAAATATGAGACATTCCAAATTTCTAATATAATAATACATAAAATGCTATGTCTAACGCTGTGAATATACATAACATATAATATCTTTCTGGAAAGCACACAGACGTACACCCTTTATTAAAATTCTATGATCACGGTGTTGTCAAAGTAGAAGTTTCCCATATTTTCCCGTATTTCATTAGTTTTACACGTTATGTGTTACATTGTCATTAAAGTCAGGGATCGGAAACATGCGACCAGAATTGTCACTGTTTCCTGGTGCTTCTACATACGGTGGCGCCACATCGAGTGCATTATCGGCTGTTCCCGATAAGCGCTAGCACCATTTCTGCGCCTGATAACCACAACCACCATTTTCTTACCCCTCTCCTGTCTCCGATTGTCGTGCACGCACAGAAATTTTGCTTCCGCCTGTCTACAGTACCTAATTGTCATATGGCTACAAAGGCTTCAATTGCTATAAGAAAGGGTATTCAACTTTGAGTTTACATTATTAATTTATAAGAAAAGTTACATTATGTATATCAAATTGATGTGTTTATGCATAGCATTTTCGTGTAACGTCCACACAACGGCTTCCATGGAGCCGGCTACCACTCTTACTCCGCCTTTTGAGCACCAAAAGGATATTTTACCCCTTTTCGAATATTTTCTACATTTTTACGTGTATACCACTCTTTCGCAATCGCAACTATAGGCATACCAATTTTACCCATCCTTTGAAACTGTCAGTTCTGACGGGAAGCATAGCCAGGATAGTGTCTTTTATGCTAACAACAAGATTCCTTCTCGCTTATCCTCCTTTGCCATGTTGTTGTTGCACTCTTCGTTCACGTCTTGTTCTTTTTTCTGTCTTCTGACCCATGCATTCGAATGTGTCCCATGATTCATCATCAACCGTATCCTCCCTCCTTCTCTGACACATCAAACATATGGCGTCGAAAAGGCCATTCGTTTGAAAAAAAAAACTCATACTTTCCCACAGGAGATGTCAAGTTATGGCATTCTAACCACATAATAAATAATGTTTACAAGATGTCATGTACTATAGATTTCTAAAAGAAAGGGTAAGCTCACTTTTTAAAGTATAATATAATATAATACAATGCCCCCGTTAACCCTGCGAATGGTTGATACTTCTGTAAGTTCGTTAGTGACATAAGTGTCAATTGGGTGTTGCATTAGGAAAGGCAGACAAGACAGGAGAGATCACCAAAAATATCACATTCCCTGTTTGAAAACGGGGTGACCCTGTAGTGCAAGAGGCCAGAAACTGGGCGACTACGGAAAATTTAGGTTTACAAACGGGTTGCTTCCAATGTTAAGGTATTCCAAAACGGGGTGCCTCGACGCTATCAATAAAGGTAGTTGTCGGTGTAAGAGCAGTACCTCAGCAGTCGCGACCGCTTCCGCGTCCGCTTCTGCTTCCTCCGTCGTGTCGCCACTGGGAAGAGCGGGCTCGATGACGACGCGACGCGGTCCGTTCTTGTCCCGTGTGAGCAATATGATGCGCGGACGTTCTGGTTCCTCGGAGGCCATTTGCAGCATCTGAATGAACCTATATAGCATAAGGAAGACTCTTTGTTTACAGTATAATTATTCGATTAACTTCTCACTGACCAGCATATTAGTACGGTAAAGTAAAGTAAAGATCTCCCAAACCAAGGAATCAAAGCCTGCGGGGAGCCCTGAGAGTGCCCGGACGTAGTACTGTACTAATAACAAAACAAAACAGGCATTGAGTAGCTATTCTTCAGTTTCTCATTGTTAGTAAGGAGGATAGCAGTATTCATGTTATTTAATCTTCGAATCGCTTACTAAAGTACTAATATTATATTATATAAGCACAAAGTTTATATAAGCAATTGTAGTGAATTTCACTCGTCCATAGCATGATGGCCAGTCCCTTGATCAAAGGCAAATAAACAATTTGAACGAGGAACAACAACCTCGTTCTTCTTTTTTCCTGCTTATCAAAACAACCCAATGGGTAGGAATAAACAACATCGGCGGTCAATGTTCACGTGCCGCTGGTTGGCTTGGTTCGTCCCATTACTTCTTTGGTCCTACATATTATAACTATTACTATTACTATTACTATTACTCATACATACTGCATACATTAGACTACACAAGAGGATTGGGAGTAAAATGTTCCCAAAAATGGATTCGAAAACTTTGGTCATGTCTGATCTCTCATGGTTAGAGAAATTTTTTATATCCCGGTTTTTAGTGCACGAGGTTGCAAAAGTTCAGAAATAGCTGGGGTTGTAAACACAATAGGTGGTGGGTTTATACAGGAGAAATGGGCCGGGGCTCGTCCCGTCTCATTACTTCTTTGGCTCTGCCTATTGTCAGGTAAGATGTTCACATTCTTTAGCTCTTAAGCACAGCTGGGTGCTTTTCTGCCAATCTACAGTACCAAGTTTCATCCCTCTACATACAGTACCGTGCAAAAGTCTATATCCTTTCAGTTTTTCTGCCATAACTTTCTTAGATTCAATCGAATCGTAGTGAAATTTGAATATGTTATGCAGGCCACAGTTTGTGATAGGTGAGCACATGAATTGGTGATTTTTCGCTTTGCATCTCAATATTGATTGATTTTATCGATTTTTGCTGAATTCGGAAAATGTGTTTTTAAGAGATGCGACTTTTTAACTAAACGTACATTGAAATCTGAAATAAATCCCAACGTGATTTTAAAGTACAAGCGATTTGCTCTCAGATGGTGCACATATCGTCATCATACATCGTCTTTTGGCTTCAGAAGATGTCGTCCAACATACCCTACTTTTGCTCATTTTTAGGCTATTTTCGAACAAGGAACAGCTAATCTTCTAGAATTTTTCATGTATTTTACATTTTCGTAACATAGTGTATGCCCTGATAACAAACTACAACAAAACATCGTCTGATTCCAGAAGTTCTAACACGACCCCCTTATTTCGACGTTAGTTTTCGTCACTTCTCCGGATGCCCTTCGTTGTAATCTGAATCTTATAAAATTAAATATGGCTCAAAATATTGCTAATCGCTTATTCTATAAGATACAGTTTGTTGTTTGCGGCTGAAAATCGAGTCCTGCCCTGGAACACTGTTGGAACAATAATGTTCTGTTTTTCTCCTTCTTACCTATGGAAAACAGCAACTTTTGCCCTGAAGTTGGGAAAAAGTCGTTATTTCTCATGTTTCAAGTGTAGTTGCCTTGT
>JACMIJ010000737.1:0-16054 GCA_014805365.1 Koerneria luziae
GCCTGCCCCCCCCCCCCGCCCTGTCTGCTATCCCATATCTCCCCCTTCCCGTTCCTGCTCTTGCTCACTCCCAGCTCGTTGACCTCCCATAAGCGTGTCTCTCCCTACAGTATCCTCCGCCCACTCCGGTTGTCCGTCCTCTGTGTCATGTTCTTCGATTGCAATGCATAATGGAAACAATAACATGTTTTATCAGTATTTATACGGAGGGAAGAGATTAGACTCGTCTGGAGTAGAGGATGGATGCGAGGCGATGGAGGGGAATCGGGATCGACGATCCTGAAGCTAAACATCTCAGTTCAACCGTCCAATCATTATTGAATACACTCAAACAATATTTATCTACGCCGAGTAATAACAATAACAAGACAACCGCAGTCTAAAATAATCTAACACTAACAATAAGTGAATATCAACTCAGCCGTTGTATCACCTCAACAGTAGAACACAACGACAAATACCATAGACATACCGTAATCCCGTTTCACGAAGATACCACCATCGGAGTAATCATAGGATAGGGCATTGGAGAAACTGACGAAAAGGATTACGAGTAGAAGAAGGACAAGTCGAGCCATCGGGGGAGGGCAAAACAATGTACACGAGAGATGGCCGTGAGGTGGAAGGAGGGGCCGGGGCGGGGCTTAGTCGTGATTCACTTCTATCCTCCCAACTAACGTCATCCGGCATATTCACGGTTGATATTCATGATGGGATTAGAGGAATCAACAACATCCTTAAGGGAAGAGAATGTTCAATGGAGGGGAAGACACGTGGAGAGAGAGATCATGAGATGGTAGATGATAACTTCGGACGACCACGTTTCTTCGCGTTCTTACTGAAGAAACATCTATCAATGTCCGGGTCGAATGTACATGGCTCCCAATTGATCTGAAAAACAGAAAACAGTACACTTGATGAAACCCAAAACTATGCACAGATGGTGAAATATTGACGAAGCTATCCTCAATCGAATTAGGTTTTCTACGGTAAGTGCATGATAGAAATGTTGATTAAATAATAATATATCAACTGTTCAAGAAAGTACAGTAACGAACGTGGATTCTGTTCTTGAGTTCATCGATCTTCTTCCATATCTCGACGTTTGCGACGGGAGAGTTCATGGAGTTGTTCCACCGATTCCTCTTCCACTCCTCCATCCAACTCTCCGCTGCCAGAAACATCTTCTCCCTGTTCGTACGAATGACCAGAGAAGTGATTCCGAGGGAGGACGCGGTCTCGAGGACGGAGAGGAGGACCTCCCCGTCCCCCGTCGCCGTCCCCGGGGGAACATCCACCTCCTCCCCCGTATCCATCCGATCCCAGTACCAGCCACTCGGACAGCCGGAAGTCCTCTTGAAGACGCGCACGCGATACATACTGAAGCAGAAACCATGCAAATGGCTCGATACAGTATCTAAGATACTGTTGTTGATTATCAAGAAGTTCTAGCAACGTCTTGTGCAAGGTTATTGTCTTCTGTTTGTCCAGAATGGATACCGTACCCGACTTCTCTCTTGTTCTGCTCTTTGAGAGTTTCGCGTAGATCATCCACATTGAGTTTTGTCCGTTGTTTGGTGAGCATGGGATATCGGATCCCCTCCTCAGCCATTCGCCTCACCGTCCGCCATTCGTCCTTGTCGGTGTTGTTGTCAAATACAAATTGAACCTGAACATTGTCTTTTGCGTTTTGCACTGCATGTTCATCCCTGAATTATCAGTCATCCTATTGTCAGTATCTTGTAGGTATATGAGAAAGAGTTAACATATTTTGCAAGTAACGTATCATATTTTCCGATTTACCGAATAATACATTTTTGCGAAAGGATAGGAAATTCGGAAAACGGAACAACCCCGATGAGTGTTATGCACCGTTCATAAGTCTGTGTTAGCTGAGAACAGCGTACCATCTACTGATCATAAATCTATACCTTGATTTGGTTGCACAAATGCATGATTTGATTGTAGAGGAATCGATTGGCGACAGACGATCCATTTTTCTTCGTCCATCCAAATCGATGATGTGACATGAAAGTGGAACTATTCGTCACGACTCGCACCGATGAGAGGCCGTCGTCCACTGCCTGCAGGGAGTCACAGGTACACCAGTTCACGATCATCATAATACCAAGAAGCGCTAACAGGAAGCACTTCATCCTCCCTTATGTATCACAATAGCAGCAATTGGGACGTTGGTGAGGAAATCTTACAATTAGGGAACAACAAAGTGAAAGGAAGAGAAAACCTCTTGGAGTGCATCCCGAATACCGGCCATGTCTGCCCGTAGATGTGTGATGGGGAACATCGACAGCCGACGAGTCACTCCGATTGGTCTGACACTTTCCCATTATCTCTACCCAATACAACGTTCAAAAATAACTTGCTAGAAACAGGATATAGGGACAAAACCTCCATTTAAGTAGAGGCCATAGGTTCTGCCGAGATTATTGTAGTCATGCTAACGTATGTTCTCCAACTCACGTCTTCGTTAGACCGTCGATGGTGGTCGGTGCCCAGAATGTCGCATACGACGCCTTCTTCAAGTTGTTCGCCTCTTCATATATTGAAGTCACGTAAACCTGCCAAATTGAAGTCGTGAAGGATAGTTTGTGCTGTTGTAAGAATTGTCGGATTATTGCTACAGAATAACAAACTGTAGCTGTTCCCTAATAACGTCGCGAAGATTCATAGGGGAATTCTTACTGTAGGAGTATCCTCGGGTAAGGATATCGATGACGACGGAACAGAAGAAGCGGCGAATTTCGTGTCTTTATACAGCAATTCCGCCACCGGATTCGGTTTACCGATCTCGCGTGGAGTGTGTTCGAGGGTCACCTGAGTATATCGATTGATCTATCTCCATTGGAACTGACACCGTCTATTCAACGCAGGTTAGATCTATACGGAGCTTATTGAAGACGCCAGACCTATCACACCAGTTTACAGTACCTCATATACATACCACAATAATGAGCTCTCCACCCAAGAACAAGTAAATATGCAAATCGTAGACCGGTGGAAGCTTCAGTGTCTCAACATGACGTCATGTGTCATACATGGATGCCCTGCATGGCCTGGTGCAATTCCTCCAATAACTCGGCATTCGCCATCAGATCTCCTCTGTATGACTTGTATCCATTGGCCGCCCATTTCTCCAGATCCTCTGTTGTATTTCTGAACTCCGTCTTCATATGCACTTTCGATAGGTTCTTCACGTTCTTTGCCTGACATCGATGATTACTCGTTATCATTTAGCAGAATTCTAACAATAAGCAAAGTTATTCAATGGAACTTAAGCATAAACAAAAAAGATCTAAGCCAAAGCTACAGTACCTGATCAAGAGCCTTGATGAGGGATCGAATGATGGCTGCGACGTGACTCTCCCCGTCATTCCTCTCTTCGATTGTATTCAATGGATCATTCGGTGCCCAGTACACTCCACTCTTGGAATGTCTCCTTCCCGATCGCATAAATGAATATCCCGTCGTCAGAACAGTAGGCACCCTGATTCTTGGCACCGTGCCAAATCACTTACCCTTCGGGAACAGACGAACAACTGCGAATCCAACCAGTGAAGAATCGCATTGAACGCATGCCTCAAATGTATTCAATAAGATAACGTGTGTTCATTCCAGCAGAACTCGTTGTAGGAAACCAGATAACGACTGTTGGAACGGTAACCATAACAATAAGACTGATTTCAGTGACAATAATTTATTAACAATATAAATGTAATGCATGACAACAAAGACTCGTATCCTAAGCAAGTCTAATCGTATCGAGTTCCCTCGTGTACTTCGCACACAATTCCTCTTCCTCCTTCTCTTCGTAGTCACTGATTTCTGATTCCTCGATGGAAAATGTTTCGTATTTCAATCGCATCTGACATTCATTTCAAATTTGGCGCCAAACCTTGACGGGGAATTCGTCGCCTTGGGATGCGGCCATTTGAATGTGACGGAGAATGTCGGCGAAGGCACGCGCTTTCTTCCGTCCATTGGCGACATCGACGAGGATGTTGTTGTCCGAGGAGACATTCACACGGTGGACGCCCTCTGATAGGCACTGAAGGAACAGTCGATAACTGTGTTTGTATATCACAACTGGTCTGAACATTGGGCTACGGTAGGAAGAAATTGTTGCGAACGATAGCCAATCACGTCTGATTCAAAACATGTAGTTTTGAACATGCAAACGCGTTTTATATCTTAATCTTCTTAATCTTATATTTATTTTGCAGAGTTCTTTATCATACCTGGCATAACAAGAGTCGAATGGAGTGGACTTGTATCCCATAGGGATTTTCGGATGGATTGAATAGGACAGCGAGAGATCGATTGGGATGGCCGATCCAGTGGAGGAATCCCTTCTTCTCACGGGAGAACACCTTCACCGACGGTGCCCTGACAATGAGATGCGCCTTTCACTGGGGTAAGAATTATATATAACAGATCTGTCTTATATCGGGGGCGGTCGCAATTACTCTTCAATATTGAGGAGGGTTGATATCAGACCAATCGTATTAATAATTACAAAGGGCCATCATACTGGAATTACGAGGCAACCCAACTTTCACCGGTCTCAAATTTAGATATCTCTTATTGTTAGTATTGGAGAGTGAAATCTTTGTTATTGCATGCAAGTTAGGTACTGTATACAAGCGGAAGCAGCATGCTGTGAAAGGATGGTTTTATGAAATGAGATTTCATGACAGACCAAGTTTTTTTTTCAATATTATCCAAAAATCAAGAAATAACAGAAAACAAAAAAACATTATCCGGCACAAAAATACGTGAACGTACGTTGCGAATGCGCGTCCTTCGAGTGCCTTCTTCGTCACTTCGTCCAATACAACACCATCCGTTCTCTCCACAAATGCCTTCCAATTGAAACATCGAACAGACGATCGCATCCCACAATTAACCTGCAACCAATGCAAATTCTATTTTATATGAATCTACGATGAACGCATTCCGGCAAAAAACGGTTGACTCGAAACAAATTCCACAGCTGTTTCTACCATTAGCTATGAGCATAGCCGGAGTCGTTATTCTTCCATTGTGAGTTATTCAGACACCGTCCGTTTGTTCAGATATTCCATGTTCCCCCGCACATTTCATGTAAAAAACAACAATTTAAATGATTATCACGAGGTTTATCAATTCAGCACTAATAATAATAATTATCATTATAATAATAGAAAAAATAAGCAAAAAGCAGTGGAGTTCGTTCGCAATCTGCGTGTGTAACACACATTGTCTCCACATAGACACGAGAATATATCAACGAAATGAGACAAACATGGATCTGATAGGGAATACGGTATAATTATAGAATAATAATATCATGCAAAATGAGAGAGAACATCATCATGCTGGACGAGATACACAACGGACACTCAGAACCCAAAATGGACTGTACTTGGGGAGAAGAGAATGCACACTAGGGGCTATGGGGAGGGAACGAGGACCTGCAAGTCTAGTAACTGTGAGACCCAGAGGCCTGCAAGCGTATTTCGTATCAATCAATACATGGGGTTGTTGGCGGCATTCCTCGCGAGGGCGTCCGCCATCTCGTTTCCCCGAATTCCTGCGTGTCCGGGAACATGTTCGAACTTGACGAGGCACATGTCGAGGAGCTCGTCCAGCTTCTCGAGCAGATCCCGATTCTTGACTGCTCCGCCATCCGCCGTCTTCCATCTGAACATCAAAAGGAATATCCAATAAACACTCCGTCCTATGTTTATACAATAAGAACACGTGTTTAGGCAACAAAAAGAGAGAAGCACGAACCCGTTGCGCTTCCATTTTTCGATCCACTTGTCCATTGAATTGATGAGTAATTGAGAGTCGGTGCGGACGATCAACTTCTGGTAGCCATGTTGTAGTGCCTACAACACAGTTCATCCCTTTCTTCTTATTGTTTGGATCTGCCCAATTAGAAGACAAGTCGTACCTTTCGAATGGCCTGGATGACAGCGATGAGTTCTCCTCGGTTGTTGGTCTGTTCTCCGTAGACGGGTCCGCACTCATTGTCCTGGTGGTTGTCTCCCCACCACACACCGTAACCCGCCTGAGGGAATCCGGGGTTGGCACTTACACACATGGTGATCACATTTGATGGAGGGACAAACTATGCGTTGACTACTCTACAGCAAAAATGCAATACTCTATCTAATACAACATCTATCACGACATAAAGTAAGCTGAAATTGGTTGTGTTTCGGTTAGTGTGAGTTGTTCAGCTTCAGAAGAGCCCTTTATATTTGTTCTTCTTGGGATGTCTGATGGTGTGCTTGTTGTTGTGGTTGACGTGTTAGGTGACCGACCATCCATATTTCTGCTCATCCACTGCTTCCATGGAATCGCTTTGCACTATGTTACTTTTTGAGCAGCCCAGAACATGAGCCGGAAGCGGTCCCACGGGGAACAATGGAGGAGTAATTGGACGGTGTTTGGATGAGGGTGTCCCATGCACGAGCCACACCTACCATTCGTACCTTCGATCCGCTCGCCCCATTCCGCGAACACGCGCCGTCCGTGTATACAATCTGCGCATCGCCGAAATCCACGCCTTCCCTGAAACAGGATCAATCAATCGACTGTCATACGATAATCATTCTTCTCCGATTGCGACCCATTAGCAGCGTTTGCGATGATAGTGGTTATACTGCTATTGCAGACTTTACTAGGAAGAACTTTGAGCGCTAAACAGGGCCTTCATCTCAGCCTAACTCCGAATGACTTTTTGCAAGAACAATAAAAACTCATCACTAACCAACTCCCTAATGAATACGACGTCACGAGAAGCACATGCTCTCTTTCTA
The DNA here is from genome assembly GCA_014805365.1 of Koerneria luziae. Taxonomy (NCBI): domain Eukaryota; kingdom Metazoa; phylum Nematoda; class Chromadorea; order Rhabditida; family Neodiplogasteridae; genus Koerneria; species Koerneria luziae. The sequence continues at coordinate 6,828 of JACMIJ010000737.1, forward strand.
AACTCATTCTGACACAACAAGTTACAACCCCCAGAAACCCAGTTGGTCGCACATTCTCTGTAGTCTGGTCAGTCGGACAGGTGGTTGGGGCGGCTGTGGTGGTGGAGGTTGTGCGCGGATGTCGTGTGGCGAGAGAGTGTTCCTTGACACACTTCTAGGGGCGCCGAATGCAGGGAGTTCGATGTTTTGAGTGACGGCGACGAACTCCTCGAAGTCGATTCGTCCATCCACATCCGCGTCAGCATCGTCCATCATCTCCTGGACCTCGTGATCGGAGAGGACTTCCCCGAGGAGTCTCATCACCCTCTGGATGTCGTCCCGGTTGATGAATCCCTTGTTGTCCCGGTCGAAGACACGGAAGGCATCGACGAGGGAACACACTTCCTCGGACTCACATACTCGGTCCAGGAGGACATCCATTGAGGGAGAGGAGACGGCAGGAGGAAGGAACAACGGCAATCAAGCAAGTGGACACCGGAGGGGCGGGGACACACCTTCCTCCCCTATTCATATGAATACATTGGAAACGACTCCCGCGTGGCCCGCAACCAACAAAAAAACATCATTCGACGAACAGAAAAGAATAGAAACAACCACGAAAAGACACCTAACCGAGAGCGACAAATCGTAAAGTAACTCTACCAGAACCACCGTTATGGGCTACAGCAGTCATGTCTACTTCGGATAACTGATGAACAAGGTGCATCATTGCCATTGTGTCATCGCTCGCCTATTGGAAGTCATGTCTACTGGAACCTATTGGAACGCCATTTTCGAAATGTCTGTCAGTCATTTCTTAAAAATTAGTTTTAAAAACGACTAAAACACTAACGAGCACTTCAAACTTCCGAAAATTGTTTTTTCTCCGCCTAAAAGGAGCAAAAAGCAAGAAATACGGTAGAAGGAGGGAGGATAACATACAATTGTCTGTATCGTTTGGATGCGATGAGAGGAGGGGCGAGATTCGTGTTCTGTCTCTTCCTCGGATTGGTCGGCGGAGGAGTGGCTTGTGAGGATTGGACCATCGAAGTGCACGGAGAGATGTTGAACAGATTCAGAAGAGCCGACGCCGCGTCTCCTGAAGTGAAATTGCCTGAGGGACGATCAGAAGGAAGGAGATACCGTACCCTGAGGGAGAATCTGCTGAGGACTCTGCATGTAGTTGCCCATTCCAACCATGACGGGAGGACCACCCGGAGCGCGATGTGTCTCGATGAACTCGAGGGCTTCCGCTTCCGATTGGAACTTCTTGTATCTGTATAACACATTGACATCATTAGGTCGCCTGCTAAGGGAAATCAGTATCCAAGATATCATAGGCATGTTCCAGAGGGATTACTCATATTGTGGAATATTACTTTCTCAAAGTCGAATATCTCAAAGAAAGAGTAGAAGATATTTCTTATGATCTCAAAGTATGCATCGAAGATTAATCTTATTTTCAAAAAAAAATTTCCTCAGAAGCTTGCTAAGTACAAATTAAAAACAATAAGAATATGGTGAAAACTAAAATTAACACAATGTTGTTGTAATAACAGAAACGAATAGTTAGTTAGACGATGTACTGACCGTGGATTCTGGAATCCGACGACTTGTTCCTGGCACTCGGGCCAGTTCCTGTATATCCCGATTTGTCTCCCTCGCGCCACCGCGTAGTACGCACACTGTTTGTTCGCCGCCCGCACCATCTATGTGCACAACATGAAGACAATGGGAGGGGGCATTCGGCAGTACAAGTACTACTAACAATAAGTGTCTTTCCTATCCAACACACATATTACTCATTAACAAAAAAACTATCATATTAGTTCACGTTTCTGACAATACATCCTTTGAAAAGTATCACAATCTCCTACTCAAACAAAAAAGTTTACCATTCGAAACTTGAGATATTCCAACAGTACATGCAGGTGTGGTCAACACAGCATGACTACTAGAATAACAATGTAGAAGTAACAACATCACACAGGTATGGGATACAGCCGACGACTGATCAAAACATTACACATACTCAAAACTATCTATCCTTTATCCGTGAGAAATTATGACAATCCGATACAAAACACCGTATATCCGGGATCTAAAACTCTAGGCAAGAAAGAAAGCTGGGAATTATTATGGGGATAACATGCCACCACTTCCGGAGGAGCCGACATATCTAAAGCTCCAATACAAATAACAAAATAAAGCCTATAAAACAGCGTAAAGACGCAGAATGGGTTCAAATGCAAGAGGAATCGGCTGGTTGGAAATGACAACAATGAGGTAGAAGGGGCGACTCAGTTGCCATCACTTGGCCTTCTTGGCAGGGGCTCCTCCATCCCCGTCGTCGCTCTTTCTCTTCTTCGCTGCTTCTTCGATTTGCTTCACTGTTTTGCCCGCGGCAAACATCTCGGCGTCCTCTTTGTTGTCGAATTTCTTGAACTTGGCGCCCTTGAAGTTCGTCGTCTGTTCCTTGCACTCATTCCAGTTCGTGAACCTGCACAATTCAGAACCATATGGGGTGTCATATCAAGTAACGTTTGGAGAAAGCAATTCTAGAAATGTCAGATATTGATTTTTAAAATGAATACTTATAGGACCGTTTTACAGAAGGGTGGGACAGAACATACACTCCAGTCTTGTGTCCTCTGGCGACGGCATAATACGTGGTCGCCTTGCCATCCTTCGTCAGTGGCTTCTCGTCCTTCTTGACAATTTTCTCTTCGATTTCATCCTCCTCTTCCTTTTTCTTCTCTTCTTGTCCTCCGACTCCGTCGTGGAACTTCTTGTAGTATTGATCGGCTTCCTCGTACGACGAGAACTTCTTGTGAAGTGGCTGTGGATAATCTTTGATCTGCAATACATTATATTATTCCATTATTCAAATAACCATGTTTTACAAATGAAAACACAAAAATGGATGAGTACCGATTTCTTGACTTCCTCGTAATCAGTGAAGATTCCGACGACATATCCACGGGCAACGGCATAGAACTTCTCACCGTCCGCTTCCACACTCACAACTACAAAATATTATTACTATTTACTATTACTATACCATTCGTCACAAGTATCTAAAAGTATTCTATAAATTACAAAAGAATAATATACATAGAATAAAGGCATTAAAAAATATATACAAAAACACTTGTACTCACAGCTGACTTGTTTCTCCTTGCGGTCTTCGTAGTACTTGTCCGCCTCCTCCTTGGTCTCGAACTTCTTATATACCGGTTGAGGAAATCCGTCTATCTGAAATGTGGTGTTCTGACAAACAGTAACGATTTCTTTGTTCCTCCTACTGAGCTGTACGAAAGTGTAGAACTTCAGATAATCGAACCCAAGAACAGCAAATGACTTACTTGTTTCTGTACTTCGGAGTAATCCGTGTACACTCCCCGTTTGAATCCATGAGCAACCGCGTAAAATTTTTCCGGCATCTGCAACAAACAAGGTATCAATCTGTCTTATGAAATGAATATGAGAGGTATTGTAATACGCCACCAACGTCTGTCATACAGGACACTTATTCCAAACACGTTTATACACAAAAAGGCATAGCCAGTAATGTACACAATCACGCACATAGATATTATATATGTTAGCTATACAAGACTATATAAAGCTAGTGCAAAGAAGGGAAATTTGATAACATTTCAACCAGTTTGAGCGCCGTAATTAGAATAAGAGAGGAACATAGTGAGTACCTTTTGGATGAGACAAAGTATGACTAGTTTTTCAGACCATCTAGCCGTTGTCTCATTTCCTCGAGTGCAGCATCCGATTCTTGAGGAACGTGGGCGGCGGGATTCTTGATGGGAGCATTCGGGGCTTTGCCCAGTTCTCCGGCGGTGATCTCCCACAGTATCTGATCCACTTCCTCCTGTGCCTTCTCCTCGAGATCCTCCGGTTCCAGACTCTCCATAGTCTCTTCCATCATCTCTTCGATTATGCCCAGCTTCATCATCTCTTGTGACATCTCACGCATTGTTTTCATGATCTCCGGCACCTAAAGAGACTTATACACGTACCGGCAGGCTAAGTGGGAATGAGGGAGAGTCACTTATTCTACTGCACTGCACAATAATATTTTACCATAATAAGCACACCATCACAAAACAAATATAAGATATTTATGTTTTTGTCAATTTCAAAATTTCTTAAATAATTACTTCTCCTCGGCAATCGAAATCAGCAAGTACTATGTAGCATTAATATACAGTATGATATGTGTAAACGAACTTTGACGAGTGCTTGCATGTTCTTCATGACCACTGTGGATTCCCTGATGGCACCGGACATTCTCATAGCCGCGAGTTGTTCTTGCATTCCCATGATCACCGAGTTGATTTGTGCCTTGCTCACATGAATTTTGCTCACTGCCTATAAAAAATATCTCAATAAAATATTAATATTTTTGCTAAACATACCTTTCGCGATTGTATTACGGACTTGGCGAGAATGAGGCACACATCTTTGTCGCCTTTCTTGGCAGCTTCTTTTATTTGTTTTGTGACCTGAAAATGGCAATCTAAGCGGATTTATGGTTAAAAAAACTGATGATTAATAGAAAATTCTTCTAAAAGTACATTTACCATACATCATTTACAATAGGTGCGCTATAGCAGTACAGGCGTGTCAAGTATAACGAGTGCTAGCTTAGCATTTTTGGCAGAAACGGGGTTAATAAAAAGGGAGAAATGAGTTTGAAGGAGTTTTACACAAACCTTTAATTCTTCGCGTTGAATGCCGGCGACTTGTCTATCCAATGCGCGCATCTCCTTGCGCATCTTGGATTGCAGTTCCCTCACGTGCTCTTTCGGATCTTTGTTCTTTCCGAACAATCCCATGACGCTGAAATGGCCCTGATGACACTGACATAATGAATGCACAAAAATGCAACTCCTTAGCATCGAATGAGTCACAAAAAATGGGCAACAACGAAGCTCCGCCTATTTAGCAAGCGCGCAATTTTCCCCGCAACCGTGCACGCTTTTTCTTTCGGGCATTGGCGCTCGACACCGTTACACTAAGAGACACAATAATATAAAGACACGCAACAATATTCCTACACGCGTGCACACGCTAGAAACACTTTTTTGTTCCTCCCACTGAGCTGTACATAAGTGTTAGAGAGTAATCTCTTTAGTACCTTATGTAACTCAGATGCTGTAGACCGGTGGGACGCGATTTGTTCCTTTGTGTGCACCGACAAGTTCTGTTCATAAAAAATGATTGAGAACTACATGTCGTACCCGATTTTTTCCTTGTACCTGGCTGACAATTTTCCATGACTGTCATTAAGATCGAAATACAGGAATTAGCGTTTGGTGAGAATACTCGTATGAGCATCGCGTGCATTGGTGTAATTTACGAGTTGCAAAGAATTTTGTGCAATTCACAAATAGCCCGCCCAAAATTTAAAATTAAATTTTTCATTATTTTCTAAATCCATGATAGGTCATCGTTGTGTTTGTATATTGTATGTTCTAGAGCTTGGTAAAGGCAACCTACTACGAATTGACATCTTGCCAATGTTAGATTGTTCGCTTTATTTCGAATTTCCGTTTCAGTTCGAAATGTTATTTCATTGTGGGTTTTCAGGTATTTCCGAACCGGTCCCTAACAATGTGGATCGGAGCACAACGACTGTGCGAACATGTACGGAGTTTCACCAAATTCGATTCTGCCGAAGAAGTGAAGATCCTGTTGGCAGAATTAGAACGACTCAAATCAAAGCTACAGAACATCACCAAGAACTCGGTAACTGTTTTATAGTAAGATCCAAAGAAACTTATCACTAAATAAAATGTTCAGTAGATCCATCAAAATACTCTTTGAAGCAGCGATAATCCGTCATAAAAGGTTCATTCCATCTCAATTCAATTATTTCTTCACTTTCTACACTAGAATCTCAAATAGGACGCGTCCGTACGTCCAGGTTGTCCTTGGTGACAGCCAACATTAATGTGCTTTTTCGTTGTTGATTACTATTTCAGCCCAAAAATGCCTCGGATCGATCTCAGATCAGTGCAGGAAAGGAGGTCGTAGTAGATGGACAGAAACTGTACGTTGATGAAGTCATCGACGATATCACGGTCAAGATCAGCGATGCATTCAATCTCAACGAGAAAGAGGCTCTTGATCTCGTCTTCACAGGTGCGAACCAAGTTGTTTCTGTTTTTTTTTTGTTAGCTGACCCTGACAGTAGTCTCTAACTGACAACATTATCCGTTCTAAGAACACATTGTTGTGCGATCCTTAATCGTTGCAGGACAATTTTTTTCAGCCGATGTCCAACGAGACAATTTCGATGGGTTGAATGTGGGCTTGGTATCAGTAATATGTTACTACGATACGCATCGACTGTATAGCGTCATTCTGAAGACCATCTTGGAATGGGATCCCGAGACTATGTCGGCCCCACTTGCTGATTTCATTGTCAGAAACTTTCGATCTCGTCAAGTCCTCAAGTTTTTATTGGGTATGTTCATTTTATATGATGCAATGTGTGCGTCCTTTTTTTATCCAAAAATTAGTTGCAAACACAATTGTAAGATGGATTACACACGGATCCTTCAGGAATTCAAAGCACATTCAATGTGCAGAGCGAGTTCCAACAGTTGCTGCAAGTGAACGGATTGGGCAGTACGTATCACCAGAACATCGTTCGTTTATTTTCTTCTTCATTGATAGACTGACTTACTTATCCGACCTGTGTGACGCATCTTTTGGGTGCCTCACAATGAGTCGCGGTACACTGTTGCCGTTCACGAAATGTCTTCAGATCATTCATAGTTTTTCACGGATTCACAAAAATAAAGCCATTTTGGCGTTCTTTTGCAGGTTAAAAAATCAAACGTTTATGAAGTCTTTGCTTTGTTCATGATGTTATTGTATGCTTTTTTTCCTTCGACAGAATTTGTTCAGCTTCGTTCGTTGATAGAAGACATTCGTGTGCAGACGGGCGAAGCGTTGTACGCCCTCTGCAATTGGAGTGCCGATCGATCCCCTCAATATGTACAGGAACTCCTTCCCACTCTCAAGGTTACCGGCTACACTTTGTTATTCTGCCATCATATATTTTGAGAGAGGTGTATTGCAGTCTGATTACGGTATTTTCCAGAAGCTGCAACCGCCGGATCGCTTCGCGAATGTTCACTTGGTCGCGTGGACGGCTCTCGTGTCTCTCCTCTCCAATAAAGCCATTCATGCTTGTGCGTTTCCTTTTTCTATTTACCAAGGAAATTGAATTCTTTGCTATTAAGAGAATGATGATATCAGTAATTACTTACAAAGTGCGCCCTTCTTTAAATGTGATATCCATTGATATTTACCCCTTGTCTTGGTTAATCAGCTTGATACAAGTCACTCTGTGATCCCGATACCTAGGCATTGTGAGCTGATAAGGCGCCTCTATGCGCGCCATAACATCTAGACCTTCCTTGGTTGGTTTGGTTTTTTTGGTTAATGATTGATATTGCAGACCCATCGACAGCGTCGTCAGTGTTGACGTATCTAGTGAATGAGATCCGGAATGAGACGGAATGGGGAGACCTTCCACTGTGTGGATCCATTCAATTGGCAGTGGCAATCGCCTATCGACATCTCTCCGTTTCGCCGGTTGATCATTCCGGTTCGTTTCTTTCTTCGTCATTGTCAGTGTCATTTTCTGTTTACTCTTGATCAAAAGAGGCCCATTTGTCAGTTAGAATAACTCATTAGCAATGTTGGTATACGACACCCTTATTATTACGCTCACAAGATCAGCTAATAGTGTGAACAATTCCTGCTGTTTGTGAGCAAATATTTGTGATATTCTTGCTACGAGTTGGTTATGACGGTCTTTACAGCGGTTTCGTCGTTGAATGTTGACGTGAATGTTTTGATTGACCGTGCAATCAGCAACTTATCTCTCAAATTCATTCGAATCTGCGTGATCGGTCACGATATCTTCCGTGCCAGTCATACACAGATCGAGGTCGCCGACGCCCTTCTCAAGAACTTCATCCTCCTCTTCCCACCAAAGGTTCCCTTTTCTACTTGTTACGCTTTATTCAGCTCTTGTTAGCCAAAATGATAAGTTGTTGATAGCTGTTGTACTCCTCGAAAGAAGGCTTATCCTGTATGATGTTGTCAATGAGAACTCCTTGTGTTGCAGTTGATAGAATTGGAGCGAGTGTCGGAGGACGAGTTGGTTGTGTTGGATGAGCTGACATCGCGTGGTCTGCCTTCTCAGCCGGTTCTCCACTTCGAGAATCTTCTCCGATCGATCGCCGAATTGTATTCGCCTGTTTGTGATGGCGAGCAGAATGCCGTCGCATTGAATGCCCTCCTCGACCAACTCTCATCCAACTTTTCCTCATCGGTTTGTTTCTTATCAGTGAAACATTTTCCGAATTCTGGTGGTTTGCTCATTGTAGTTCTACTGTTATATGGAAGTGTTGGTTTGGGTTCCATGGTATCTTAGCATTACAATACAATTGAAAACAAAATAAATCCGTTGGCGTACAAAGACGAATTAAAATAAAAGATGAATGGCAATACAAGAACGTGGTCGAATTAGTGTAATGTTTGAGCTGGAATTGTGTCAATTCGTGGAGATGTCGTGTCGTCCCCACCATGCGACCCACTACGTCTCGTTCTTCGAGATGCTCACCCATATCTGTCGAACTCCGCCCACCGCCCATCTTCTGTACCAATTGTTCAGTCAAGTCACTACTGCTAATGACGGTATCTTATTCCCTACATCACCCTAGAACCTTTTTTTGTATCAACGGAATTTCCAGTTCTTTTATAATATGCATTTAATTCGTGAATATTTATATTGGTTTGCAATTAGATTCTTGATCCGTAATATAATGCCATTTGCTACCGTATACGACGACTTTGTCTTCAGAGGGCTGGGTGGGATGGTATCAGCTGATGGATGCACTCCGTGGATATGAGAAGATATACCGTGAGGCGAAACAGTCGTCCCTTCCCCATGCTCCGCCCACAATTCCCAAAGATGATCTGGCCGGACTCATTGCATGGACACAACTTGCCACCAATATTGTCGCACTCGTAAGTATTGTGAAGCTCCCTTATGTATTTCACAGGTTGCATGTTGCAGAAAATAACTAAATGACATTACATAATGTATCAAATATGATATCAGTGTTGCATATTCTAGTATTAAATGTGTAATGTATGCTGACGATGTCAAGCTATACTCATCTCCCATTTCTAACCTGGATAAAAGT
>JACMIJ010000738.1:0-16052 GCA_014805365.1 Koerneria luziae
GCAACAATTCAATTGAGTTGCGACATCTCAATTGAATATCAATAATATCCCAATTGAGGTGCGGCATTTCAATTGAATTGTTACTGTTTTTCAATTGGGATGTTTTTATCTGAGATGGCACTATTTTTCCATTGCTTCGCACAAGCTAGCCATCCACTTATAGATTTTTGTTGTTGTATTGATTAGCATCGTGCTTGTATGACACATTCCGTTGTGATGTGTGTGAGTGATTGTGACCTAAACCGTGATCAATATTACATCTTACCTCATAATGGAATGATCTTTGTTACAGGATGGCGAGATCACTAGTGTTCTGGTTACTGCTAACCGTATTTTTGTTTGTTTGTCCACTTGTCGATTGTTTGTCATGAAGCTCGGCAATCGGTTTGTTGTTGCTATCAGCTTTATGCTGAATTTATATTATTTTTTTTTAAATCTTGTCGGACTATTGTTCCTCCAACTAGTGTGTTCCCCAAATGCCAAACAAATGTGTGATAAAAGTACTTGTATAACGTTTTCTTTAGTTCTCGCCAATATTGCCCGATCTCATGGGTTGACCTACCGACGAGCACGGCGACATGTGCACCGAACGCATTGTCGTTCTCACCGACCATGTCCATTTTGTGTATGGCATTTCCTAACGGCAATCTCGAAAGCGTCCATATTCATGATGGCATGGCGCCGAAAACCGAAGTATTCCCGGGAATGGGACGAATGCCGTCCATCTGTGCAGTGGAATGTGCTGGCCGATTGGTATGATTTGTCATTCGTTTTCATTTTGCTGTATTTTTGGCAGGCTTTTCGTTGCACAGTTGCCAAATTGTGAGCACTGCATACTAGGCGTTAGGTAAACACAGTACGAGACGTGCGAATTTACTGCGTACCCCGAAGTGTAACTTAAAAAAAAAGCAATGTAAGCTATCCGCAGTGCGAAAAAATACTATCTATTTATTATGCATATAGACTATGCAACTTCAAAAACCGTGTTATGTGATGAAAATGACAAGCACAACGTTATGGCTCCTTGTTGAGGTTCTTAGATGAACTATCACAAAGCGATCTTCTATGGCAAATACTAAAAAATAGAGTGAATGCAATCGAATAGGCAGACAACCAGCACAATAAAACTTTGTGCTATAATAAGAAGTCGTTAAGATCTCATGTATACTTGGGAGGTTGACAGCAACCGCGATATTCGCAACGCTTTATAAAATCCTGTACTTATTATTACCAGACATGCAGTGTGAGATTGATTTGAATGTGTCGAATATTTGAACCGATGAAACATGTCTCATTGTCAGATGTTTTCAAGTGCAGTGGGTGCACTTCGCTGGCTGCCGTATGACTACTTCACTCTCAGTCAACGGGATGACTGGATGCTATACAGCAGGAAGAAACTCATCAATTTCGTCCTCTACAAAGAAGGAAAAGGTTTCATCGGGCAGTTCCTGTCGTGAGTTTTTCGTTGTCAGAAAGACTGAACGAACATCTGACTGGGTTCTTTTTTCTATCGATTTGGCAACAAAGACACCTTAAACCAGAAGCTAGAGAGCTAATCGATATGCTAGATGTAGGTCATTATCTTTATTATCGTCATCATTTATCTTTATAGGAGCGTAAAGCACATGGCATAATAACAAAGAACATTGGTTATTGTCAAAGATAAGTTATAATGAAAGACTACTGTTTCAGCCCGGAGACGGGTCGAGTCAGTGTTGTCCGAGTGGAGGACGGCAAGGAGGAGGTGTTGCTGTCGAATGTGGATTACACGAATTGGGCGGCGCGATACGTGGAGGGACAGGAGACGAATGTCGCCGTGTACTCGGATACGCACATCTGGCGATACACGTTCTTCGATCATTGCGATGGTGTCGGTGTGTTCTTCTACGATCTTACAGTGTTGGCAATCCTATTCGATCAATCGAATATTTTATCAAAGAATACTCACACTACTATTTTGTTTTCATTCGTGCTTACAATTAAAGGAGTAGGAAAAAGTCAGTTCATCGAGGAATTTGCTTATCTGTATTTCCTGAACACAAAAGTTGCGGGTCAATAAAACACTCGTTATGAATGAATTTTGCGCGAATGAAATGACGTTTTCCAGCTTTCTTTAAGCCATTTCTCCCCCACCACACAAAGTGTGGCAATACACAAACTGTGTTTTGCTTTCCCTTGGACAAACGTGTGTTATCACATTTTCTATCTGCACATCTCGGACTCGTTTTTTTATCGCACCACTAACATGCCAACCGCAGAAGTCGCCCACACTGTCTATCTACCGTTTTACAGTACGCACAACTGGTGCCAAGTCACTTACTAGTTTTCCGAAGGAGAAGGTGGAATCGTTGGTGCACTGTCGGTGTACGACCATTGTCTCGCTCAAGTCGAACAGCTTGGTGAGCATGAAATTTTACAGTTTAATAAGTTGGTTGGCTTCGTGTGTGCACCCATGACTTGTATCCTAAGTTATTGTAAGAGTTGGAAGCTAGACAAAGGGGTATGAAAATTCAGACACTGCAACAGCAAAGAGCATTGCATTTTTATAATAGGTTATGTGGGAGTCAATCGCGAACTACGACGGCTGTAACTATGGAGGCCATCCACTTTCGTTGGGAGCGATACAGAAAAAGCATAACCTAGAGGGTCCCGTTCATTTGACCGCAGGACTGGTATTGGACATGCACGTGGACTTAACTACAATGGATATGGTGGGTCACTTTTGAACTTTGTTGCAAAGAGCGTGCAGTGGTCAATTCATTCTCCAAAACTTCGCTTTTAGTACCATTTGAAATTTTTGTAAAGTGAGCATGTAATAATGTGTGATTTGTATGTAGCGTGGTATCATATTAATAAGACAAAGTGATGTTTGTTGGTTATATATTGTTGATGTTTTTAGGAGCATCGGCTTTTTGTGGGTACGCGCGATGGTGCGATTATTGTAATCAAGACGATCGATGCGTTGACCGATGCGTACCCGTCCGTTGCAAAGATTGTTCATGTTGTGGTTGGTTTATTGTTGTGGTTATTATCATCAAAATTATAATTTGTTTTGTATAGTATGCCTTTGTATGGATTTACGCCATTTGTGCCGCTACTGTTGTTTCGTTTTTTTTCTTTTGTTCAACCTTCCACATGAGAATAGAAAGAAATAGTCGTGTTTAAGCAACAGCAGAAGGGCGTTTCGGTGGTTGATATGGATACAGATGTGTATGACGACGAACGAATTATTGTTTTACATGCAAACGGTGCCTTGGTTTTGCTGGACGTAACAGGTTTGCTTACTTTCATTACTACGGTATATATTAAATCTTTTTTATTATAATTTATCGATCGCAAGGTGTCACGCTCTTTATTCGTGAGTTTCACGCACAACATTTCAAATATCCCTCCATTTAATAAAATAACATCTCCTGAAAGTACAGTAATGTTAGATCTTCCCCAATCAAAGCCTCATAGGCTGCCTGGAGTCTCGAGCGCCTCAGGACGTTGTTGGGCATGTCCGGGATACCCAATTGAGAAACACATTTGTCAGCTAGCTGAAACCCTTACAGAGGAGTCCTTTCCGTCGATTGGATCTGGGTACATAGGGTCTCTAACAAAGATAACCATGCAAACAACATTCTATGCCTTCTAATAATACTTTGGATTATGCGCAGCTACCAGCCATCAGGGGACAATAAGGACTGTCGGCAGATATGAAAATAACGTCCCGTCCCTTTTTTGAACCGATGCATGCAAACAATGTTCCCTTTTTGGAAAATAACCTATAGTATTATACAATCTGCAGCTCTGCGTCTCTCGTTTGAGATATTCTTTCACCCTTGTCAGTGATAACTGATATATGTATGTTCCGGCAATTCAGATCCCGCTGCGGACTATCTTCCAATAACGGTGTTAAGGCATCGTTGTGGCGACTATCCCGAATTCGATGTCTGATTTCGTTCCGAGATACCTCCTCAGTAACGGATTATTCATCGCGGGCACAAATGCAAAGGTCTGCTATCACTTTTTTTAATGCTGAAAAGAGCCATAAGATGATTCAGCAATGTAACACAGCACCCGTACTGCATGGGTGCCGTATTGTTGCAACGTGAGAAAAGAAAACAATTCATCAAAAAAGGGCAATATAGCAAACCATTTTCTTGGCCCATATTTTCCTATACTTGGTGGTCATTTGTAGAGAGATGATGGGAAACTTTGGAATACTTGATTTGGTTGATCCTCCTTCTTCTTTATGCTTCATTGTCAGGTTGTTTTTTTCTCAATCTGACAGGGAAAACTAGGTAAACTTTATAATTTTTGCCCGCCTGAGTTGCCTGCCGAGAATGTATTCTTTGCTAGATGCTGGAAATTGATGCAGGGAACGGGATTGTGGATGATGCGCCGTGAGATGAACGGCCGAATCACGTCTTTCTTTATCGACGATAGCCAAAAGAGCGTCAACAAGTTCCAGTGCCGATTGCTTGCCGAAGGACCCAAGCTGTACTATCTGAGCGAGCGTAACGACGTTCGTGACTTATGTGAAATTCAAAAACTGTGTGCCCAGTCCTTACCCGTAATCTGCTTTACTTGTTTGTCCAGTAGCTAAGCCTAATAGGACATCTTATGCCCTGCTTATCTATCATAGTATATTGTTCAATACATTATATGTCATGAACAATATAATGTGAATATTTAGGCACAAGCTATCCGGATCTACACGTCGCGACCGTCGCTACTGCAGGCGAGAGATATTGTCGTTGCCGAGTGTCCACCTGAGGTATTGCATGTTCCATATGCTAGTTCTCATGAATACAAAAGAAAAGAGGAACGCCTTGTTTAGCGAATAACTGTTGTATGGTGCTCGACATATACAATAGCTTAGCTGCACAAAATTGACAGACTAATTTTTTTCTTTCACAGTTACAATTAGTGATGACAGCCCGTTTCTTTTTTTGCGCATTTTTTTGTTCACTCATTAAACAAAGAACCACGCGACGAAGGGAATCAGTGCTTCATCACTAGGCTTCTTTTTCTTCCTTACACAATTGTATTTTATTATACGGGGTCGGTGCCTCCAGTCTTGATGAGATTTTTAACCCTTTGGCTTACAATTAGGTGGCGGGGGGATCCGATCTTGGGACCCTCTGAATGACAAGTCAGCTCGCAACCAACTGGCCATTCCTCCACTTTTGTTGCTATTGTATGGCATACTTAAAATATCAAAAGAAGGACGAAATGTGTTGGTACAATGAAATGAAATGTTTGACACATCCGTCCTTTGCCCAGTCACTCTAAGTTAAAAAAAACTTTGTTCAGGTTGTTCGCATGCAGTGTATTCCCGAAAAGAACTATCTGGGGATACAAAATCGCTCTCACTTCTTGATTTCTTATGAGATTCACAAGTATGGTGAGTATATTATGATATTCTTGCAGTGAGGTATAGCATGTTGTGTCTCTCTTCTCTGGCACTTTTCCAGAATTGAGAACATTACTCTTGCGTGTCTTGGGACAGAGGGAAGACCGTACTAAAGGATATTCCACCAATTCTTTTACGCATACCGACAGAACCAAGGATCCGGGGAAGTAGATAACAATACAATCAAACTGTAGAATTTTGTCTGCATGAACCACAAATTTGGTTCACAAGACAATGTTTTTGAGTTCAATGAAACTTTGCTTTGTTCGTTTTATTACTTCCTTTTTAATGTTTTTAGGTTCTCTAACCCAGTTCAACGAAACGGACTACGGTTCTGATTGGATCGAAGATGCGATAGTGTTAAGGAACACTTCTTACTTACTCTCGTCTATTCCAGGATTAAGACAATTCTTCATTACTACTTGTGAGTTCTGATTATTTTTTGCACTTTTTGTCTTTGTGATTTTCACGTACACAAATGCAATATTAGGAAGAACCGTTTTGTTTTGATGGTTTTATTATTCTTTTTGACCTCTCATCAGGGCTGGACAAAAAATAATTCTGCCTCAAAAAATTTTTCTACTCAAAAAACAAAAAAAGTGTTCGAAAAATCAAAAAAATCGAAAAAAAAAGGTTAAAATTAATATCTTGCGAATATAACCAAGGTTGTTGTCTTGTTTAAGGTATATGATGTCTAGGTTTAGACGTATACGCTGTGCAATGGCTTGTGTACAATAAGAATAGCAAATATTGCAGCTAGAGACATGCAAACTTTTTTTAAAATATCTTATTATTAGGTGGCAGATACGAGTATACTACCCAAAAACATGCCTACAAACATGCTTTCCTGCCCTTTTGGGACACGTTTTTACAATATCGATGGTTAGCGCCCAAAATATAAACCGATTATGCTGAATCGTACATCAACTTACTTTTTTCGATTTTTTTTGTTTTTGAGCCCTGTCGAAAAAATTTCGAAAAACAAAAAATCCCAGCCCTGCCTGTCCTCCATCTGTTGTTATAAATATCGTCTAACAATGTCATTCATTATAGATAATAATAATGTGGTACATTATTAGTGTACTTTTTGGATAATTGAAGAATTTTCGCGATTTAAAACCCGAGATAACAGATATTCGGGAAATCTATAAAGAGTAGCGGGGGCGTAGCACATTGGTAGAACGCTTGATCTACCATGCACACGATCACGAGATTGACTTCGTTCGGCCCCCATGGAGGCGATATATATCCTAGGGGCGTTAGCCCCCGCAAACTCTCCCTTCGGGGATAGCTCGCACGTCTTGGAAACGTGTCCAGCGAATGCAACTTCCTACACTCCCTTGTCTGGGTTAATCGGCTTGATACAAGTCGCTCTGTGATCGCGATACCCAGGCATTGTGAGCGGATAAGGTGCCTCTATGTGCGCTTGGCCAACCATTTAGGCCGTCCGAGTTTGGTTTGGTTTGGCTATAAAGGGTGTAATTCGTAGATTTCTTCCTAACAATGAGGTTTTTTGTTATTGCTAATGGCTAATAATGTCCTACCATTAGAAGTGCTCAAAACACATCATAGTGTATTCAAATAATACTCTTGGATATGCTGTGATCTAATGTACCATTCTCTCTGTTTTCCATAACATTATTAAAATTTTCATGCCTAAGCTTTCGGGAAATTTTATTTACTCTGATTTTACAAAAAGCAACTGTTAAACAGGAAAAGTGCGCAGCCCTGGTTTTCAATTGGTGGATTCTAAAACGGAAGGGGGTGCGTCTTATTTTATTTTTGTGAAGTTAAAATTATTACAAAACTCTCTATTTTTGTTCTTGTGTCTAAAACAATTAAAAATTGGCAATTTTCCGGAAAGAGATAAACAAGTTAGTTACTTCAGGTATTCACGTTGATGGGGAGACCCGCTTGTGCTATGATAATTGCACTGTATTTGTTATTGGTATTGATATATTATAATACATATTGTTCGTTTTCAGTTGAACCCACTGACATGACGTTGAACGAGCAAAGGTTCTTCTGCGACGTCGAGCTGCTGCAAGTTTCGTTTGTCCAGGAGATGATTGAAAAGGCTCCGCGAAGGGTGAACCCACTCGTCGTCTCTGTTACTCGAGAAAACACCGTTGCGTAGGTTGCCGTTAGAAGTGCAAAACTAATTGTTTATGAAAGTAGTGTGCCGCCCGGGGTTCCCCTTACAGTGTCCCCGAGACAGATAGTACGAATCATTTATTGCGAAGACATGTCGGCTTATATACTGACGTTAATCGGCATCCATGCAATTACTTGCATACTCATTCACTCGTGTGTAGACTCCTTGGTTATTAGACCACCAGGGGCCTTTAAAGCTCATTTTGCGCTGCACAATGCCTATGCAGCTGAATTTTTAATTGCTATGGTTTCTGCGTGGTGGCGTAGTGCGTCGATAGAACCTTAACCAACTGCGTTTCGATATTAGCTCCGCCCCCATGAAGTTCGATATATATCCCAGGGGCGCTAACCCTAATCAAAAGGCGTCTCTTATATGCGCTAGGCCAAACATCTAGGCAGTCCTAGTTTTTTGTTGTTGATATTTTCTGCAACCATTGGGTTCTCCGGTTGGCTGGCTAATTGTAATGGTTAAAAAGTGGTAATGGGTTTTTCTTGCAGATTACTAACAATGAGGTCTTTTGTTATTGTTGATATCTAATAGTGTCCTAAGTGTTCTAAGTGCTCAGAACAATGCTCGTGGGTCTGTTGTTACACAAGTGCTCGCGATCGTTGCAGGGTGCAAGCGTACGATTCTGGGAACTCCCCTTATTGCTTCTCCCTTCCATCGAATGTATCGGTTGTACAGGTTTGTTCAACGCTGTCATTTAGCCGCCTCTTCCCTTTCTCTTGTAGAATATGTAATATTATTTGTCTGGGATTTAGCGCTGTTTGTGATGGTGGTCTCCCATATGATACGCAGTATGTGAAAGTGCGTTTGGTACGTATGGTATATGTTTCTAACAGCCGCACTAGTAAGCCCCTCTGTTACCAGTGAGATGTCCAGTGAGCTCACTGGAAACAGGCACTGGACATTTCAATGGAAACTGAGAGGTTCACTACCGCAGCAGGGCTGGGCGGAAGTTTAAATTTGCTTCCGCAAATTGCGGAAGCGGAAGATGGCTTCCTCTTCCACAAAAAAGTGCGCGCTTCCGCGGAATTTGTTTATAGCCGACGTAATTTTGAGATTCGCGGAACGTGTCGCCACTTTCTCCAAGTGAACGTCTGGGCGGCAACACGAAACGGCGATTTGTTCAAATCCTCTGGCGATATGAGAAATCCCGGTGAATCATCAAAAAAGGTATCGTTGTATGAATACCTTGGCTGTAAGATTAGCGACTGCTTGGAGACTATCGTTGTTTTGTTAGCGTGCGATGGCACGGTAACCAAACAACGATAGTTTTTTTGTCGTTGTTCAAGATGTGAGGTAATTCCAGTCAGGTGGACATGCAAAATGTTCAACATATGAATAATCGTGTAAAAGCATGCATGGACGCGCACATTCCCGGTAACTTCGCCCACATTTGATATCTTCTTGGGAAATTCCCCGCAAAAGAAGTGTGGAATGTGATTACCACCCCGCTTCACGACATCACCCTTTATGAACCACCCGCATTTCGGGATGTATATTATATATGGTGGGTGAAACGTTTGATAAGCATGTTCAGCTGATTGCTCTGGGGAAGACGGCGCATACGGCATTGCGTATCGTGAACGGAAAAGGCGATAAAGATGTTGCGATTGTCGGAAGAGTTGACGGTGCGTTTAGGATGCTTACGGTTCTTTGAACGATTTAGGCGAATCATTTCTTTTTTTAGGTACGATGGTGTGGATTGTTGACGAGCACAAGGCAACAGCATCGAGTACCACCGTACATGAAGGAGTTGTGAAAGGTTCCAAGAGCAGCGTTTTATTGTTTCCCTTTCGTCGTTCTTGAATACCTCAAAATTTAGCCCTGTTTATGGTTGTGGATCAATGATAATATCTGCTACTCATTTCAGCTATTGTAACACATGAACTGGTGGGATACGGTAATCGATTGAACGTTGTCGCTTCTCTTGGAGAGGATTGTAAGCTGGTTGTGCAAGTATTGAACACGACGGATATGAAGGCATGTACTACAGGAATTGTTCGTGTATCTTGCGCTTGCTGACTACAAACTATACTATAATACATCATTATGAATTTATTGAATTTTCAATAGTTTCGAGGAAATATTGTTCTTCTTATTCAACGGGTTTTATTGAGGATGTTTTTTTTCCAGATTCATCTTCTGTCTTCCATTCCATTGAACGTTCCAAAACCGGCGCTGCTCTCCATGGGATCGTGTGATGTGTATGTTTTTGAACCTTTAACCTCTATGATTGTGTATTGGTCTGACGGCCCCTATGGGTAGTAGTGATTCTAGCACAATCCAAAGCTATTCTTGTTGTTGAGAATTAGCGCTGTGTAACGCGTAATTGTTATTTGTTGTCACAGAATTGACGACCTGGCGTTTCGTAGAATTGCGATATCCAACACTACTCTTGTACCAGCGAACGAATTGTTAGCTTACAATTTGATGGCTTCAGAGATTTGCACGCTTTTTATTCACCGAGCAAGCTGTTTCAGATCGACGTCTCCGATGTACTTCATTGTTGCCGGTGAGGGCATCGAGGTGGTCGAGATATGTCGGAAGAAGTTGGGACCATGTGTGTTGAAGAAAATTTCTCAGAATACTGCGAAGGAATAGAATATTCTGCCGATGTCAAGTACAGTCCCTTCCACTCAAAATGAAAAATGCGCATAAAGGCGTACGCCTGTTTTTATATGTCTTATAAAATGTGTATTCTATAATATTTTTATTGTTTTTGTATTTGTATTTATGTAGAATCCGCTGAAGAACACACCTGGCACTAAAAAATAGCAAAATATGTGGGTTTTGCAGGTAAATTAATTTCCATCATTTTCGTGTCTGCCCAATTCGTACCAGGTGTGCGCTCTTCTGAACCCGCGCGATCAATTTCTCTTTGAACCAGGCAAATGAATTTACTTGAAAAATCCATATATTCTGCTATTTTTCAGTGCAAGATGTTTTCTTTGGCGGATACTGCATCGAAGCAAATACAAAAATGACAAAAATGTTAGAAATACCCATTTTATAAGCCTTTCAAAGGCAGGCGTACGCCGTAATGCGCATTTTTCATTTTGAGTGGTAGGGTCTCTCTGTATATTATATGTAAATCATGGGCTTGAAGCTTATTTTTGTATTTTAAGTGTTGCGTTGTGGACAATCAAGTAGTATCGTTAGGATTTCTAGTAAGTGGATAGAAAACATGTTGTTATGTGTGTTGTTTATGGAACGCTTACAGTGATTGTTATTGTTTTTTGTAGGTTTTGTATGGTATTTAAAACGATCTACGGTCTTTTTAATAAGAGGGTGCTAACAATAAGCGAATTAGAAGGGTTTAGTGCTGTATGTATGCTGGTGTTTCGAAAATCTAACGAGGTACCTAGTTGTACGCTACAAAGCGCTCTTGATCTGTATGCTCATGCGATGTTTTAAAGGCATGCCTTAGCTTTTAAATATTTATGTCTGTTGCTCGTTGTTAGGCGTTTTTCTTTTGCGTAGGTGAAGTTCGGCGTAAGCTTATTCTGGCAATAGGCTAAATGTACCGCGACTTGTAAATATCACTGGAAAAGATGGCTAGATTTTTGGTTTATGTAAATTTTTGTGTGCCAGCTATGAATAGTTTTTTATCGAGAGATTGAGAGCGGTGACCGACAGACGCGGATACTGTAGCTTTGAAATTATAGGTGGTATCATTATTGATTTCAGTCTTTCACCTTGTACTCAATGTGAATCTCTTGTTCGTTTCTGTGCAATGTTTTGTAATTATGTGTTATTATGTTTGCGAGTCTGATCTGATATTTACTAGATCGTGAATATCTTTTACAATAGATTCGTTTTGTTATTGTGCCCTTACGTCTTTCTCTACTAATTCGCTATTAACTATGCCCTTTGTTGTTAATAGAAACCCATAATATGTATTTAGTTGTTGTGGTTTATGGTCCTGTGCCTTCTAACAAGAAGTGTTGTTGAACGTGTGCCACTTTTCTTGCTTTTCTTTTCTTGTTCATTGTTACGCTGTTATGTTGTTTATTTGTTACCCTTGTATAATAAAGACATTTCTCTGTTTTCCGTGTTGAATAACTCGCTGAAGGTTTATTATACCTTTGTAATATTGTTTACTATTGTTTAATATTGTTTAAGAGGACGGTTCTCAGATCGGTTTCCATCGTCATTGTTATCTTTTCTTATGCTTATGAAATCGGACTGAAACATCAATAGGTTTTTTTTGTTAATTCGCGAAAATAAACACCTATAGGTAGTTAGGACATACCCTTCGCATACCCTTCGCGACTTTTTCTACCCTTGACAATGAGGTGACTTCTCTGTTGTAAGTGTATCATACTTTTGGATGGTATAATAGGCAATTTTTGTAACACATGATGTGATATGGTTGAATTGGAACATTGCAGAGGACGCCTCGTTCCTCGTTTCTATGAGGAATTCGCTGTTTGTGAGGCGACATTCTCTTGTAGAATGCGGTGGGCGACTTCTCACAGGTATCGTTGGCATTCTTCAAGATAATTTAAAATACGTACTACCATATCTCATACCATAGTGATATGGTAGAGAAGTTGCGTTCGTTTCCGTAGGAGGATTCGTTATTTAGCGACATTTATCATCTATCATACAGTTCTCTTGTGCGAAAGAGTTGCTGAGGCTTCGTAGGTTAGGCTTGCATATTGGCGTTTTACCGTAGTGAAGCGCTTTTTTCTCTCTAATTGTAAGCCTTTGGTTATCAGAGGGAGGTTCCATACATGGGCAATGACGTCCCTGGGAACGTAAGGTCACCCCGCATTCGGTTGCTTGTCTGTGTAAAGCAAGATATGAGTATCACCCCGTATTATGGCATGTTTCTGTAGGGGGTTACCCAGCATTCTAAAAACAGGAACGTGCCGTTTCCACGTGTAGGAGGTTCTGTCATTTGAACTGTCGTTCGACCGAGGAACGTCTTCTGATTCGCTTGCCATTCAGCCATCGGTCCGTATCTGGATGTGCACGATGTTCGTGTGACCGCGAAGACGACGTTCGTCTCACGGATTCTCGTGTTCAATGACCGCGAAGTGCACGTCGATGGAATCGTGCCGATCTTTGATACTGGTACGTATTTTGGGGCTGACAAGTCATGTGTGGTTGCAGTAATGCTCGCCGCATCGACAATTCACGATTCCGTATTACGTATACGTGGTGACCCTATAGTGTCTGACGCCAAAAAACGGGGTGCGTATTTAGGCGAAAATCCAATGTCAGGGTATCCCAAAATGGAGTGTCCCGACGTTATCAATAACGGTGTTGTTGAGGTATATATATTATATTTTTTTTAATAAAACAAGAATCGTGTCGGGACCGTGATGAATTCGAATGTAGGATTTGGTCCCTTGTCATTCAGAAACCCTTTATTACTAGCAACTGTTTGTTGTTGCAGGCTTTGTTGTGGTGTTCGGCGGATGCCGGTTGACGATTGTGCACAAGAAGGAGTTATCCGGAGGGGATACGGTAATTCCGTCATCGAGGATATATCACAGTGAGTGTAGGATTCTCTCTGTGCACCCGCTCCGGAACGGCAATGATGTGCAGGTTTGCTCTTTACAACTTGTGCTTAGTTAACGCGAGTACGATCTAGTGCTAACTTGTAGTGAGTTCGGGTGGAAGTTGTTACAGTAACTCAAGTGTGTTAGCTTTCCTTCGTTTCATAAATATGGTTCGGCGGACTTTGCTTGAGCGTTGCACATTTTCCTTTCAGTATGCCCTGATGCTGGAGGGTAGGATGGTGCGATTGTGTGACTTTATCATCGAAGACGATATCCTCTTGATGCCCTTCCACTTGGACAAGCGCATCAAGGAGGACTACGATATGTAAGTTACATACTACAGTATACCGTATTATCTTTGTATTATACGTTCCAGCCAATCTTTGGTATTTTCGAGAAACCACCTGCTTGTATAATCACCGATGCTGTATGCATACACGAACGTGTCACGTTTCTGTATTTCGATAACGAGTTGACCTTATAATGTAAGGGAAACGAGTGCCTTTTGATAATTTAGATTCGCAAACAGGGTGCTTTCAATGTTAAGGTATCCGAAAATGGGGTGCTCCGGTGTTTTCAATAAGGTTGTTGTCGATGTAAGACTGTATGGCTCTTACAGTACCGCGTACACCGTCTCGGGTACGACGTGGGAAGAGATGGAGGTGATGATCGCGACGTCGCTCCGCACGCTAGTATTCTGGAAGCCCGGACGGCCAGATCTGTGCAATTCAACCGGATTCGCCTTTGGTGATAAGGTATGAATGTTTGTCTCATGATAACATACGATAACCATGATAAGCTGTTGATCTATGATCGGGATATGAATACCGCGCCTGTTTATTTTGATTTTTCAATCCAACTCTTACTTTTCTCGTATAAAATGCTATTGTACGACGTGAATTTTGAAGTACAATAATTATGAACTGTTCATGCACGATACAGTATATAAAGAGCTACTTTATGACCCGGTAATGAAGTGTTTGATTTGAGAATTCGCCTGCCGTCACGCATTTGTTTCGTGCCGATCGCTTCCTCGTCGTCTTCTCGCCTCCACAAAATTTGCTCATCCTCGATCTGCCGAAACTGTAAGTGTAATATACAATATGTAGTGGCACTTGTGAAAGCTGGCATGAAGTTTACTTTTCACAGTACCTTCTTTTACGCGCCAAACTCCCACTAGCTATACCAAACCGAACGAAACTCGGACGGCCTCGATGTTATGGCCAAGCGCACATAGAGCGCTTTATTCACTCACAGTGCCTGGGTATCGCGATCACAGGGTGACTTATATTAAACCGATCAACCCAGACAAGGGAGTGTAGGAATTAGAATTCGCTAGGTATGTTTCCAAGATGTGCAATTTACCCCTAGCTACATGTGTATGTATAACACACGTCTTTTTGCGTTGACATTTGCTGAACCCATCCGTATCTCTAGTGATCTTTGATCTCTATCAAGGTCTCATTTAGGTTCCAACATTCGGCCGGCGATGAGTCGCCGGCGAAATGGTTCCAAGTGCCGAAGCTGGTGCCGGCCTCATTCGCCTTCTCTCGGAACACGCTGCGCCTGTACGCATCGGATACGACGGGGCACATCTACACGTATCGATTGGGCGAGGGCGCGTCCACGATGGCCGTCGTCTATGCGTATACGCCACATCTCGGAGAGATCACATCCATGTATGCGAACGAAGGAGTCGGCAGATTGGTGAGTACCAACTCGGTTTTTGGCTTTCTTTACTTGTTTTGATAAAGGAGATGAAATGGCAAAAGCAATCTTTCTTACAATTAGTGATGTTGATCGTCCTGTGATTGAACGTGATAACAATAAGATTATACTCTAGTATTGGAGAAGTCTCTGAATGTCGTTGTTTGCCGGTTGATGAATGCGTTAATGGAAATTGGGTTTTGTTATTGTGCTGCGGTAGTGATCTCTCTGTATCCGATGAGCTTTCCAGTGACCTTTTACAGTGACTCATTGCAAAAAGGTCACAGGACAGCTGACAAAAATCAGATCAGTCTACTTCTACAGCTCATGTCACGGTCTTGCAGTTCTACACAACCGCGACGGGCGCCTTCCACTCGATTCTGTACGCGAATCTGTACACGAACGAGACCGAACTGCTGCTTGATGTGGACGTCAAACACTTCGCGGTCTGCAAGGGAATCGGAGAGGAGAAGGCGAACTTCTTCGGCATATTCGAATAGTTAGTGAACTTCCTTATTCTTATCATTATTCGTATCTCGAGAAAGTTCTGGTTCTTCAGGGATATCCATCTTGAATCCAAATGTGTGTCTTGGTTAATCGCTTCTTTTCAATCGTCACATTACTTGACAGCAGCACTAACTCATCTGCTAATTGTTATCCTGGAACTTTGCCAACTCGCAGCAATCGCTAGCCTCTAATAAAGTATGCTGTGAGATGGTGAATGGGGGGTACCAGGCTTTGTCATTTGTTCGCATTGTCATTGTCATTCAACGGCCCGAAAACAACGTCTCCTATAAGTGTAGGAGACCCGAAACCTTAAACCTTGGAAACAATAAATGAATGAATGATAAATTCATTCCTTCATTGACAATACGACCGTTCTCATCGCATCGCATTCAGTGGCGACGAGATGTTCGTCGGCACGATCCAGAAGAAGACGAACGAGTTCGCCCTGGACGTGGAATTCGATCAGTTCGTCACCCGCGAGGAGATCGGCTTCACGGTGGCGATGGCCTACGAACGACAGAAGATCGTCATCCACTCCTACTGCGACAGTGAACGACGCGAGATGGCTGTCGGAGGTATTCGTCTCACCCGAAGTTATTAGATTATCTTCATTCGTACCCGAACATGATACTATTATACATACGAGACCCGAGGCACTTATCATATGAGATCAGCTAGAGGGTGATGGGAATATGGTGAGGGATGGAAGTAGGGTGAAGAACTGTATCATTCTAGTATTAAACATTTAGTATTATATAAAGAAAAA